>APFE030543909.1:0-11802 GCA_000404065.3 Pinus taeda
GACGATGTTCATGCATGTTCGACTTCAGCTCACATTTTCGCATGCTTGAACTTGTACTTATGTTCGGGTCAAGGTGGAGCGCAAGACCCTGGATTGTGTTTGTTGTAATCCAGGCGTGATTTTGATACATGACTCTTTCACTGGATGGCTGCGACCATACCTAAGTCTATTCATCGATCCTAAACAGATGGCTGCGTCCATACTATGGATCTTGATCATCATGCACTCTTCATGGATGGCTGCATCCATGCCACATATATCATGTATTTCAACTATCATACTATGTCTCTCAATGCAGATTCTCGGTAGCAGCTATATATGGTCTTGTAAAGCACTTCACCTCTCTCTCTCTCTCGAGGCTCATGCTTTAGGGGGCATCTGTTACGCAGTAATTTGTCACCGTTGGTCACCGTCCCTGCTACCCTTAATTTCGCACATTGGAGGACGCAGTTATATACCTGTGACCAGTGACACAACTTAAAAACACTTGCATTGGATTCTCCTAAGTATGAACTTCAAAATCCCTGAAGACACCTTTCGCAGATTAGCCCTAAAAAGTGCCCTTTTTCCATTAGCGCGGGTCCACAGTGTCTTACCCACGCCAATGGGTCGGTTCCTCCAAAGAAGGCGCGCCCATGGATGCTCTGTCACAGAACAAATCCCGCGCCACCCAAATTTGGTCATGATTTTTGGCCAGCGCGCACTGAAGTGTTTTTTCCTCCATTGCTCATGCAGTTCTCTGGGGAAAAATCCCATGGAAGTGGTCGAGTGTCGTCTTTTTATCCATGACAACCCAGTTCAGTGGCTATTCTGGGAAAATGCCAAATCTTCAGTAGGTGTCCGGATACAATGCATACTTCCTCCTCCTCCATCTATAAATGACTGTCACCCTGCATTGAACCAACAGGTTTTACTAGAGCTAAGGTGAGTGCAGAGATTATGCTGGATTGATAGTGAGAATTGAGAATTATAGAGGAGTTATGCTGCCAAAATATTGAGAGAGAAGAGGTCACTTTGCAAAGCGTATTTAGCTGCTGGCCCAGTTAGAGGAGGTTCAACGTCAGGCCTTTTTGGTTGTAATCTTTCTCTTCTTTTATTGATTAATGAACGACTATCATTATGGTTCCACTCATGTGTCTTCTGATGATATTTGAGTTATATCTTGTCTGACCAATATATAATTGCATATACTGGATTTTACGCTTGTGTTTGTATTGTTCTTTGCTTGTGCAGGTGTCCATTTACGTGGAGCGTAAGGATTGTAACCAGCCAAAGCTAAGGGACGGGAACAACGTTTCTTCTACAACAAATAGTGTTGGCTTCCAGGTAGATCATTCTGATCGATCTTTGATTTATGCAATTAGGAACCTGCGTGTAGCGTGTGTGATTGTTGCTAGACCCGTGTTGGGCTAGTGGGATCGCCTTTGTCCGCAGAGGGGATTTACCAGTTCAACAGAGCATATCACCCGACATGAATATTTACGACCTCATGCTTTAGGGGGTAACTATTATAGACATATTTGGGCACATACACCCCAAACTTATATGTTGATATATTAGGGCTCATCAACCCCTAAAAGAATTTTTCATACCCTAAAGGAACATAGTCATCTAAATACATCATTCCCCAAAAATTCCATATAAGAAACCATCCAGAAATTGCCTAAATTGAACCATACTGACTGCTCCACTAGCAAAATGTGATGCATACTGAGTGGTACATTGCCAGGGTGTGATGCATACTATTTGGGCCTTTTATAGGGTGCGATGGGTGAGGATGGACAAATCTTTGGGATATTTTGTTAGTTGGTTGCTCATGGAATCTTCTAGAACCTTCTCATGTCCCACTTGCCTCTCTGAATTCGCCCAAGGATGAACAAGGGAACTAGGAAAGCATCTCCAATCCCTTCTCTTGTGGAACCAATTGTAACAAGTGGAATGACACTAATAAAACCCCATGGATGACTCACACCCTTGCAAAAATCTATAAATTGATCTCCCATTCGAGAGATCAAGAGGCTGGAATGTTGTGAATTGCAAGTAAGTGCCGATAGTTTGTAATTGAGGAGAGAGCATCGTATTCTTGTTGGTGTGATCTTTCTATTTCATGAGGTGAAGAAGGATTGAAGCTGGAAGGATGGCACTAGATCAGACAACTGGGTTGTAATTCTCCTTTCTATTAATAAAGCTCTTCAATTTTTCTCCCATATGATTGTGCATTGTGAATGCTATCATTTGTTCATTATATATCTAATTCTGTAATGCTTATGTTGTAATAGATCATGATGCCTTGAAAGTTCTTTGTTGCTGTATTGGTGCAGGTACTCTCTAAGTGTGTTAAGTATGGGGAGGAGTTGCAGGATCTGCCAAAGGAGAGAGAGATCAAACAAGGGATTAAGCAGAAGTTCTAGGTTGGTTCCTCTATATTTCTCTTATCTGTTACACATAGGAAAAATCATTCAATTGCTTTAAACTGTTGTTTCTAGGGTAGCTGCCAAACCTAGAGGGTTAGTCATTTGACAAGACACTGATTTTCCCAGAAATAGGGTCTCCAAGTGTGTGTTCACTTTCTCAAGCCAAGACTCTCTATTTTCAGCTATGTCCTTGACCAATTTCTCATTTAGAGTGAGTTGCTCCTCCAATTCTACCCCTTTTTATCTTTCAAGCTCTAAGGCCTTTCTCAATCCTCTTGTTCTTGGCATTTTTCTTTGTCCCTGTTCATCATCTGGTTCTCCATAATCTCCATAAGCCTCATCAAGCTGAAATTTGGTTTTCTTAGCTTCCCTTGTTGCCTTGATGTACTTGATTTGCATCAACTCCTGCTTAACTTCTAGCTACTTGTTATCTTGATCATAGAAGGAGATAACATATTGGTCTCTTTGTAAATTAACCTCAAGCTCCATGACTTTGGCATCCTTTGCTATCAAGGATGCTTGAGAATATTTGTTTCCCTCCTCATCACTAGTGCACACAAGGAGAAACTCCTATCAATGTCATGTTCTTCATGCTGCTGTTTGACCTCTGCTTCCTCTACCATTTTCTCCTTCCCTTTAACCTGTAATGTTGATGATGAAGGCAAGGCCCCTCCCATTTTCTGTTGGGTAAACACTTGCCTCTTTCCCCTTTGATAGATGAAATCAAATGGCTACAAATTATTCCTCTATGATATACTACTCTGACCATGCTCAATGTGTACCTCATGTCCCTCACTGTCATCATAGTCATCATGTCCCCCATCATTGTCATCATCTCTAGTGGGTGAATGAATGGCTACATGAAATGGTGATGAGATAGTGTGGAGGTGTTCGGTGAAGAATGACCTATTGAAGATGAGTGATAAGTATGATGTGGTGGATGAGAAGAAGTAGATGGATGAGTGAAGGATGATGGAGGAATGCGGTGAGCTGGCTGAGTAGGTGGTTCATTAAATATCTCATTATCTATGAAGGCCTCCCAAGTAATGCCTAGTTGATCTAAGTGATGGAGGACTATCATTTTGATAAGAGAATGATGGAAAATACTATGCATCTGATGAGTTGGGTCCCTTTTCTGAGCAATATATGTCATCTTGTCAATACTCTTGAAAAGGTAATATGGAAAATTGAGCATTCTTACCTTGGTAAAGTGCATGAGAAGCCTGATGTGGTATGAGTATAGTCTACAAAACCTGCCCTCACATGTGAAATACCTCATGATGATCTTCATCAATGGCACATATTTGTCCAAAATATAAGAGAAAGGGAAAATTCTCTTCTTATCATTTCTGAACCTTGTTTTAAGATATGGCTCGTAAAAATTGTGATGCAGCTCTTTCTACTTGAACCATTTCTCTCCTGCATTGGAATTCCAGTGGCCTGTGATATGATGGCTGAAGATATAGTGAAGGTGACCCCAACTAAAGTGACCTGGTTGTTTTGAAAATTGAGGATGAACTGCTTGGTTAACTGCTGACGAAAATTCACCATCTCAACCCTTTGGCGAAACTATAAACAACCCATGTACCTGAAACATGATAGTGCAAGTGGTGATGCCATAATTTCTGTTGTATCAGTGGGTTAAAATCTAATAATTCTCCCTCCTTTCTTGGTTGGCCACTTGGGATTTCTTTCCCCTTCTTCTGAACTATTGTATCCTCCCATGCTTTATAGGTGAAAACTTGAGGAACTAATATATATGCAAATATGAATGAAACAGTGAGGAGGTGGAGTCAAATATAGTCAAGGTGATTGAAAGGTGACAAAGTATAAGAAGTACTGAAAATCTAATTAAAGAAATGATTCTGGAAGCATGCAAGGGAGCTTTGCTAGGGTTTCAAATTTTAGGGTGCCAATTTGCCCAGTTGATGAAAAAAAGAGATGTTGGGCCACTTACTTGTTGAATGCAGGTAGTTGAGGCTTTTGTGGCTTTGATCAAATGAAGGAAGTGATGTTTTTGTGCTCCTAGGGTTTTCCAGGCTCCTCTGGCCAAGCGCACATCAACAAGTTCCAGTGCGCAATGCCCATAGCGAGCGTGCCCTTCATCTCATAGGCGCGTAACACCGTTGTATTTTACTCTGCCTCGAATTGGAAAACACGCCCTTGACCCTATAAGTGTGCAATGACTTCTCCCAGTGCGCAACACCCTCAACTAGCACACCCTTCTGATTTTTTCCTCTTTCACTCAATCTCCTCTATGCCAAGGAGAACTTAGGATGCAAAGGAACTAATGAATTTTGAAAAATTCCTTTGAAAATTTTATATAGAGAATGCTTTTGATTTTTCTTTTAAAAAAACCCACTTTATAATGTTTGTTTGGAACTTTTGTTGTGTTTTCAAATCTCTGTCTAAATTTTCTCTTTCTCTATCTCTTTTCAAGTGGATGAATCTTGGATTGCGCTGATTGCTTCATTGGCTCATTTCTTGCAGCAAGGAGAAATGCTTGGGCAGATTGGGAACAATTATTACATATAAAGACTTGAATTACATCAAAAAAAATATAAACAATCTAAAATACTCTATTTTCATCTCAAAAACATGTTTTTGAGATGCAAATTACATCAGTGAAATAAAATTTCCGTACAATAACCATGACTTACTACCAATCACTTTTCATTTACTGGTCTTCCTCATATCTTTGTTGCTCTTTATTCACATTTGAAACTATGCTTTTGACCTTGGAAATGAACCCTAAGAACTAATGAAAACACAAGTGCCTTGACTCTAAAAATATCATAATTGAAACCATACCTAAATGCAACATGGAGATGGGTCAACAAATATACCTAATGAGGGAAAATTTGATTTTCTGAGAAGAAGACAGCCATAAGTGGACCATTTTGGCATGACCTAGTGGAATGATAAAAAATTCAGTATGGAGACACCTAAAATGAAAATGCAAAGAGCAGATTTGATCCCTAATGGAAGTATGCATATGCTGACTCTAACAGCATATATAATACTTTTTTTATTTTTTTATTAAACAAGTCTTTTAAAAAAGAACAATATGTCAACATGGGGAAAGTTCAACTAGTTGTACCAATTTTGTTGGGCATTTGGTTAGATATGTGCTAGCAGGTGCTCAGTTCAAATCCCACTATGTCGATGTACTATTTTATGTCAATGAGTTTACTAGGGATGTCATCCATGAATGTGGGGAATCATCCTTCAGGCTTCCCACCTGGTTTTTCCTTGAAAAAGGGAAAAAGAAAAGGACAACATGTCTTTAGTCAAATAAATCAAGATCTTAACATGTGAGGATCTCCAAATAAGAAATAATATCTACCACAAATCTCATAGTAGGTCGAACAAGAGACAATAAAATGTCATTCAACTTCAAGGATCTTATTAAATAGATTTCATATATATTGGTCATAGTTTATTGATCATCAATATCCATTCTCAATTTGAAACCACAAACCCTAGATTGCACAAAATGAAAGTGAATGTTGTGAGAGTCTCCCATGACAATTCATGGTATGTTTTCATCACATTGAACTTGAGGGCACTGAGTTTGTGGAAAAAGAAAACCATTACTATAAATACCAAGCAAGACAGACCCTTGAGAAAATTAAACGCCCTAATAATCTTGATAGAGATAGAGGGTTGTAGATAAGGGTTGTTTGGATTCCATTAATCCACCAACAGAGAGATTTGACAAAGGGTTGCTTGGATTCCTTTTAATTTAACCACTATGAGAAGTTGTGAAGAAAACTTAATACCTTTTAAAAGTTGCACGAAGGAAACTTGGTAGTGCTATTAAGTGAACATTCCTTGATCGAAGTTGATACCATCTCCTTGTTACTGCCACTTTGCAAGAGAAAGAAGAAATGTGAAATATATGTGCAACCCACTAAAGAAGTTGGAAAGGTTGTTGCAACATATATAAGTGGTTAGGTCATGCTACAAAAGGAGGTGTCTTCCCACTCCCACTTTGGATAATTTGTCAGCCTTCGATTTAATTCCCTCTGAATGCGAGCAAAGGATATGACCCTAAATATTCTAATCAACTCCATAACTCTAATCATCCATTGATCCAATACATAAGTGTTTAAGGAAATATAACATTTCATGCAATCTATAATAGCCTTTGAATCCCCTATCACTTGTAAGTTTATATTGTTGATGTGACAATTAAAATGACTAACATAAACAATTGACTTGTATTATTGTAGTACTTGTTAGGTAGTAGTATTTTTATTCTTAGAATAAATTAGTCATTCAAGTTAGTCATTTTTAGTTGTATTATTTATTATCTAGTCATATATTTTAGACCGAGACAAAATTAGTCATTTATGTTAGTCGTTTTTAGTTGGGTCACTTAAGATTGCTCATTTTTGGTAGTATATCACTTGGAAAAGCTGCAGTGACTAACTTCTTTAGTCACCTCGTCACTAATTTCCCCATTTTTTACTAGTGAAATGCATCGAAATTAAATATAACAAAGTTAATTAACCATGGAACTTAAAAGCATATAAACAATGTAGAAATAATTAGAAGAACACAAAAACCATGACACAATTATTTGATTACAGAGTTCTCCCAATTTGGATTACGTCTCCGTGCCCTGCTCAATATTGGGGAGGCCTTAATTCAATTAGTGGCATAAAAGAGATAAACGTACAAGCAACAAGAAATTACAACCCTTATACCTCCAAGCTGAAAGATGGGAAAATAATGGAGAGCCCAATTTCAGAAACAAATAGTACCACTGAACTCCTGACAAAAAATTGTGCAAAAACGTGTATCCAAACAACCAATTTGGATAATTAGGACTTCTGCAACTTCTCGGACCTCCCTGCTACTCAAGGTGAGGTCCTGACCTACTGCCAGGGTTAGGGTATGTTGTACAATACTTCTGAACTATTCTGCTGATCTTGTCTGCCTTCTTTCGACACAAAATGACCTTTAAATAAGCATGGTGATAATTCATCAACTACTGGGAAGTTCTAACCAAAGGCCAAGTAAAGTAGGTGGGGTTGATCTGATATCAAGGATCTTGGGCCTAAAGGAGACATGGCAATAACCTTACCAATATCGTGGCAACAACCAGGGGAAAGACTATCAGCATTTCCGCCCATCGGCAGATAGATTTAAGCCATGCTTCAATCGTTCTGTGATACAGCGGACCCGCCGGGTGTGTAAAACATAATGTATAACACATCACATCCGGAAACCCCATCATAATTTCAATCAACGCTTAAACCATCAGTTGATGACCCCAAATCTACATTTCGGTGATGACACAGATCCACCGCAATTATAAATCACAATATATAAAATATCACATCTGTAGTCTGATAGCAAATTACAATAGGAAATTACTGCCAGGGCCACTTCAAAAACTCTAGCACTTCTGTGATTGTGATATGTGATATATCACATCACAACTAGAAACTATTGGGGGCCAATTCATAAAACACCTATCCACCTCCGATATCCGATATTTGATATTACAATTGCAAATTAGCAATGTCGAGGGCCAATTCTTTAACTCATTACCTCTTTTTTATGTCATAAGCGAAATGTGGGACCCAATGTCAGCCTACAACTTGGTGCTTCCCCATTCGCTAAGCTTTTTCCATGTCATCTCCTCCTCCCACCTGGACAAGTGAAACATGATCTTTGACTTGCTCTAACTTCTATGTATGAACTCGAATTTGAGTGCCATTCACACCGTTGGGATCAGGATGACGAACACTTCAATCCGATGCTAAGTTTATCCAGATTCTTCCACTTTTATTTTTGAGCCTTTTACCATGCCACTAGTACTTTCTCAAGATCTGTCTGGATCAATCCCCCCATTAAGAGCTTTTGGACTGCCAAAATCCTTTTCAGTCAATTGGCAAGTGAGGAAATTTCTCCCTCACTTTCTCTTTCTCCATCCCTCGAGCTTTATTTAGATGCATTCCTTTGAAGCCAACACCAATGTACTCCACATCTCCCCATTGTGAAGTTCTGGTTTTCCTATCGAGAATGATATCTTCGGGCAACTTATCTGGATACTCTGGAGCAAAATCATCTACTATAGGAATCTGTGCAACCTCTTCGGTATCCATAATCAATGGAGGTTCATAAAGCTTCAGGTTTTCAACATTTACTATGGAGTACATTTGCATATAAGTAGGCAAATCAAGATGAAAAAAATTGTCTCCAATCTTTGTCAATATGGTGAAGGGAACATATCGAATGGGTCTCAATTTCTTCCCTTCTCCCTTCATTCTATCCTTGCTGATGTGGAGCTATACATTTTCCCCAACTTAAAACTGATGGCCAACTCAGTGCTTATCATGTCGAGATTTATACCGAGCTTGACTCTTCTCCAATTGCTCTTGTACTTCCTAATGAATCACTTATATCCACTGAATGAACTTTCGTGCTTTGTCCCTATCATCTCATCCATTTCTATCCTCCTCTTTCCCAAAGACCATGTCCAAGGGATCTCTTGGTAGATAGCCAAAACATGTCTCAAACGACGACCTCTGTGTAGATGAATTGTTGCTCAATTGTATGCATGATGCACATAAGGAAGTTGTTCATCCCACAACTTTGGATGTTTCCACAATAGGCTCGCAACAAGTGTACCATGTTATGGTTGACAACCTTTATCTGCCCATCGGTCTGTGGATGAAATGTCATACTTCTTTTCAACTTAGTGTCCATCATTCTCCACAAGCTGGTCCAAAACTCCACAAGAAAGCAAGAGTCTCGATCTGACACAATAGATGTGAGTAACACAAAATGGACCCAAACATGCTGAAATAAAATATAAGTAGTCTTCTAAAAAATAACCTACTTTTTACAAGGCATCAAAATACACATTTTACTAAACCTATCCATAACGACATACAAATAGTCGTGACCTTTCCTAGAGATAGGAAAAACTCCTACAAAGTCCATGGACACACTTTCCCATGGTTGACTTGGAATAGGGAGTGGTATGTAGAGCCCAAGTTTTCTATTAGAAGGTTTTGAAACAGAACACAACACACAACCCTTTATAAAGCGAGTCACAATGTTTTTCATATGAGGCCAAAAACAAAACCTTTGCAAATGACATAAAGTTTTCTCAATTCAATAATGACCAAACACTAGAGAGGTGTAAGCCTCTTGGACTACATGAACCCTTTCATCACTGGGTATGCACAGTTTTCCAAGGTGGTAGAATAGATTTCCCTACAAATAATAATTGCCCACTTGCAATCCATGAGTCAGCTTTGCATAGATTTATTTAAAATCATTATTGTTAGCATATTATTCAACATAATTTTCTAATGATAAAGAAAAATTTTGCAAAACTACAGATGCAGAAATAGGAGGGCGAGAAAGCATATCTAATCCAGGTGGATATTGGTGGCAACCTGGACTGCCACAATTGTTTCTCTCAACATTTTCAGTTTCCTTAATTGTAGCACAACTTACTATTTTTAGTAGTTTTTCAGGTCCTAAACTTCCGGAGCCGTTTTGAGGCCCTAAACAACGTTTTTTGGGAAATATGGGGGCAACATGGGTCCATGGATTGATGTTGCCCTTCCCAAAGTGGTAATGCTCGGATAGTTCTTTCTAACAAGCTATTGGATGCGTCAAACGGAGATCGTATGCCAAAGTTACGACCCCGGGAAGTTGATGTACCAATTTACCCAAACGGGGCCCACAGTTTGGCGTTTCATCTTCTAGGGTTAGGTTTTGGAATGTGAAGGGTTTTCCATTGTTTCTCAACAATAAATAGGCCTTCGAGCCTCATGTAACACAGTTCAGAGGCATGTAGCCACACATCTCTTCTCAGAGATAAGCTACCATCGCCCTAGCTGGTTTATTTCCATTACTGTTTGTAAGCATATTTCAGTATTTTACATTAATGAAATGAAGTATTATTTCCACTGCATATCTGTGTTTATGGTTATCTCTGTAATTTTGTTTAAGTCTGGATCAGTGGTATTAGAGCGGTCTGCTTTTTCTTTGTTTTTCTTTGCATGTCCCCAATGAGGTCGGGATATAAGGAGTTAGGGATTGAACTGGTCGAACCTTTGCGAGACCAGCCTCGAAAATCCTGATGGCCTCCCATGGTGGATGAAAAGAAAGATGAGGGGGTAGGAGATCCTATCAAAATCTTGCTCGAAGAAGCCCTCGAGCGACAACGGAACGCGATGATGGACAACTTTGCCCAGATCCTTCACTGGCTACCCAGAAGCGACGCATCAGCTTCGAGCAGCTACTCTGGAAATGCCACGCCCTTTAAGGTACAAGTTAATTTTGTAATCCCCATATTCAAGGGTCAGATAGACGCAAATACCTAGATAAATGGTTAAATCTGCTAGAGGGTTATTTTTTTGTTCATGAATTTTCGAGTCGGGAAAAGATTGCTTTTTCTCTTATCAAAGTAGCCCCCCACATCAAGGACTGGTGGGAAACCTACTGCGAGCAGAAGGATGAAAATACTAGCTCACTATTTTCAGCCACACCCACCTGGAATTCATTCCGGGATGCCATCAAGGAGTAGTACTACCCTGTCAGAAGCTATGAGGATGAATACATAAAGTGGACCACGCTACAGTAGGGAGGGGACCAAGACGTGCCGGAGTTCACCAATCTTTTCCATACCCTTCACACAAAATTGGGTATCAAGGATACGAAGCAGCATTTGATTCTCAAATACCATGGCTCCCTACACAAGTACATCCAGGAAGAAATAGAATTCCTGAACATCTCCTCGCTCGGCACAGCATACCGATATGCCATCAAGGTCGAGCAGAAGTTTAAACAAAAGAAGCGAGACTTTGGATCTGCGAATCTGAAGCAAGGGAAAGGTGCCCCTAAACCACAGAACAAAGGACAAAGCCAAGGCGGGGCAGCCTAAGACAACCCGCCAAAGCTGCAAGCAAAGAACAGCATCGCGAAGCTAAAAAAGGACACGAGAAAATGTTGTGAGTTCCATAAGAGCTCCAATCACAACACAAGTGAGTGTCGGGCCAAGCAGTCACTAGTGGTTGAGCTAAAGGTTTCAGAATCATATGCATGTTTAGACTCTAAGTCAGAACCTGACAAAGGGAATGACAAAGGGAAGCAGATCATTGATGCGGATCCCAACGCCACTTTTGCTACCGCTAAGATCCAGAAAAATGAACCCAAAGATCTAGAGGAGGAGCAGCATCTCTTCCACTCCCAAATGTGGGTAAATGGCTCCCCGTTGCAGTTCATTGTCGATAGTGAGAGCCAAAAGAACCTCATTTCGGCAGAGGTCATGAAGCGGTTGGGCTTACCAACCACAACACATCCACAACCGTACACCATCAGGTGGCTTCACCAAGGACGGGATCTTCGCGTGAGC
>APFE030543909.1:15463-27674 GCA_000404065.3 Pinus taeda
TTTATTTCCATTACTGTTTGTAAGCATATTTTAGTATTTTACATTAATGAAATGAAGTATTATTTCCACTGCATATATGTGTTTATGGTTATCTCTGTAATTTGTTGCGTTCCTGTTTAAGTCCAGATCAATATTTGCTACTTTATTGCTGATGCCCTTCTTGTATCTTATTAAAAAATGAAATTGTTGGAGGAATCCCATCCATCTGAAGTGATGGGCTTGCTGAAGCTTGGTTTGTGACTAAAGATACTACAAGGGATAATGATCCATATGGATGATGATCTCCTTACTGATCAGATATTGTTTCCACTTCTCTACACTCTAGAACAAGGTGTACAACTCCTTGTCATACGTGGGATAATTCACAACAACCTAGGAGAAAGTTTCTGAATGGTAACATACAAGCTTTCTTTGTTGCATCATTACAACGCCCATGGCATATCCGCTGGCATCTATTTCAATTTCAAAAGGATGTTGAAGGTTTGGTAAGGCTAGCACTAGTGCTGTGTTGATCTTCTCTTTCAGTGTATCGAAGGATTTATGCTGTTTTCCTTCCCACTGAAAGGCATGCTTCACACTAGTCAAGGCGTGCAAGGGGGCTGCAATAACGGAGAAGTTCACAATGAACCTTCTCTAATACTGTACCATGCCCAGAAAACTTCTGACCTCTGTAACATTTGTGGGCTCAGGCCAATTCATAAACGCCTCAATTTTAGAGGGATATATCGTTAATTGTCCATTACCGACAATGTGGCCTAAATAAATCAGGGAAGTCTTCCCAAACTCACACTTTGATAGTTTCAAATACAGTTTTTCATTTTTTAGAACATCAAGCACTTTCTTTATATGACACACATGTTCATCCCATGTCCTACTGTACACAAGAATGTCATCCAGAGATACAAGAACAAAATGATCAAGAAAAGGCATAAATAAATCATTCATTACCCTCATAAACATGGCTCAAGTGTTGCATAGTCCGAATGGGATCACCATCCATTCGAACATCCCCTGTTTGGTTTTGAACACAGTCTTCCAAACATCCAACATTAAATTTCTAACCTAGTGATAACCACTATGCAAATCCAACTTTCTAAAATAAACATCATTTTTCAATTTACCTAACAATTCATTAATGTAAGGGAGAGGGTGTCGATTCTTCACTGTGATCTTGTTAACCACCTATAATCTACGCACATTCTCCATGTACCATCTTTGTTGGGCACCAACACGATCGGTGAACCACAAGGAGAAGAAAGAAATCTGATGACTCCCCAATTTTACAGTTCCTGCACCTGTTTCTTGATCTCCTCCATCTCTATAAAAGCCATCTTGTACATGCCAACTTTTGACAGATGAAAATCATGTTGTAAATGGATCTCATGTTGGATTTCTCGTTTAGGGGGTAATCCTCTTGGTTCCTGAAACAATCCATCATAATCAAAAACAATTTCAAATAATTCTTTCTTATGATAAGGATTATAGCCTTTGAAAGTGTTGGCCATCTTGGCCTCTTTCGCTCTTACTATCATGAGCATGTACTCTTTGCTGGAATTAACCGTTCATTTAATCTATCCTGCGCTTACAAGGCTAGCATTAACTTTTGTATGATGAGCTCTGACTATATATTCTACCCCATCCTTCGCGAGTGGTATTTGTTTTCATGATGAAAGAAAATGACCTTTCTGTCATATAGATATGGGCTTCCCAAGATGATTCCGTAGATGTCCAAAGGCACTACATCTAACTCTACCTCAACAACTAATTTAGAAGCAATAAAAAATCTAGCCCTATACTGCATGGTGACCTGCAATTTTTCTTTATCACTTACCCAACCAAGCATGTATGGACTCAGATGAGGCTTAGTTTCAAGGCCTAACTTTTTCACTAAGGACTCTGAGATTAAGTTTTCTTGGGAATCTAAATCAAACAGAGTTTCCACATTTGTATGTTTTATGGCAACTCTAATGTGGAATAACTCAATTCTCTGACTCTCATTACTTACAGGATCATTCAAATAACTAGTACTTGCAACCGAATTAGAACTATCATTAATAGAAAGAGTACCTCTTGTGCCCACGACTGTGATCAATGTCTCATTGCTGGAATCTGATCCAAGGTCCTGCATTTTTTCCACTGTCTTCTGCTTCCCTTTTCTTCTGAATCTCTTTGGTATCAAATCTAGATGCAGCTTCCAACAATGGTCCTCGTAGTGACCATCTTTCTTGTAATGAGTGCAAGACGGTGTTGCTCCATCCCCTTTCTTGGCTGCGAAAGTATTCATATCCTTCCCTTTTCCTTTCTTCTGGAATTTTCCATTTTGCGTTTTGAATGGTATCTTCTTGGCTTAATCATCTTGATCATTCTCGCCTTGCATTTCATGATGAATAGCCTTTACATTGACCGCATCCATTTTTGTAGACTCAAATAGTAATAATGAGTGTCTGATGTAACTATGTAGTGCACCTACATACTTAGTTATAGTCTTGGACACATCTAATGAGATGCCCAGATTCAATGTTTGTTTCCAAAATTCTTCAATAAATCTTTGCACATTCTGGCTCTTATCTTGCCTTAGATATTTCCATTCCATAAGTGCCTTTTGCTTATACCCCAAAGGGTAGAATTGGTCTTTCAATGCAGAAATAAAACTAGACCAAGAGGACAGAAGGTTATGTGATTTCATGTTACCCTTTTGCAGCTTGCTCTCCCACCAAATGAGAGTAATGCCACTCAGCCAAAGAGATGCTAACTGGACTTTCACCTCATATTCTTTGATCTACTAGATTCGGCAGTAAACCTCTATCTGTCTGATCCAATTATTGAGTTTTTTTGCACTACACTCTCCATTGTACATGGGCAGGTCAAACTTTACATCTAACTTGAAGAACAATTTCTTAGAGGTATGCTTGGAATTTCGCTGAGAGTGATGAGAACTATCACTGGAAGAAGGAGAGGGAGGAGGATCTTCTCCACCACCTTCCTGATTTTCCAATCCATGATCATCAACATCCTTCTTCTTATGCCCTAGTGCCTTCTCATACTTTGCGAATAACTTGTCCACTTTTCCTGCCATATTGTAGGATACCTTTCGGAAATTATGTTCCTTTTCCCAATGAGCTTCTTCATTGGCCATGTTTCTTCTTCGTTATGCACATCCTACTTCAGGATCAAAGGATTTAAGCGTTCCTTCTCCTTTTTCCAGCTTGTTTCGGGTTAGCATTAACTCATTCAATTCACATCTACAAAGACCTGATTTGATACCAAATTTATCCAAGATATTTTACTTACATATGCATTGGAATTACATATAACAAAGTTAATTAACCATGGAACTTAAAATCACGTAAACAATGCAGAAATAATCAGAAGAACACAAAAACCATGATACAATGATTTGATTACGGAGTTCATCCAATTTGGACTACGTCTCTAGGCCCTGCTCAATATTAGGGAGGCCTTCATTCAATTAATGGCATACAGAGATAAAAGTACACGAAACAAGCGATTACAACCCTTATACCTCCAAGCTGAAAGATGGAAAAAGAATGGAGAGACCAACTTTAGAAACAAACAATACCACTGAACTCTTGGCAAAAAAACATGCAAAAAGTCCTATCCAAACCAAATCGGGCCTTCTACAACTTCTCGGAACCTCCCTGCTGCTCAAGGCGAGGTCCTGGCCTGCTGCCAAGGTTAGGGTCTGCTGTACAATACTTTTGAATTATTCCGTTGATCCCCTCTACCTTCTTCTGACACAAAATGGCCTTTAAATAAGCGTGGCGACAATTCCTCAACTCTCGGGCAGTTCTAACCATAGTCCAAGTAAAGCAGGTGGTTTTGATCTGATATTAAGGATCTTGGGCTTAAAGGAGACATGGAAACAACATTACCAATATCACGGAAATCCTTTGGAATGCACGTTTAAAACGATGACAAGACTATCAATGTTTCCACCCATTGGCAGACATACTTAAGACATGCTTCAATCGTTCTATGATACAATGGACCCGCCCGGTGTATAAAACATAATGTATAACACATCACGTCAGGGAACCCCATCACAATTACAATCGACGCTTAAACCATCGGCATATGACCCCAAATCTGCATTTCGACGATAACACAGACCCACTAAAATTATAAATTAAAATATATAAAATATTGCATCTATAGTTCGATCGTAAATCGCAATCGACGATTACTTTCGGGGCTGCCTCGAAAAATATACCCCCTCCTGCGGTTGCGATATGCGATATTTCACATCACAACTAGGTACTGCTAGGGGCTGATTCATAAAACATTTGTCCAACTCCGATATCTGATATGTGATATCGCAATCGCAAATCGACAATGTCGGAGGCCGATTCTTTAATGCATTACCTCTTTTTTATGTAATAAATGAAATGTGGGACCCAATGGCAGCCTGCCACTTGGTGCTTCCCCCATTTGCTGAGCTTTTGCCATGTCATCTCCTCCTGCCACCTAGACAAGTCAAACTTTATCTTTGACTTGCTCTAACTTCTTCATATGAACTCAGATTTGAGTGTCATTCACACTGTTGGAATTAGGATGATGAGCACTTCAATCTGATGCTAAGTTTATCCATATTATGCCACTTTCAGTTTTGAGCCTTTTACCATGCCACTGGTACTTTCTGAAGATCCACCTGGATCACTTGGGTAGGTTGTTCATTCACCCAATATTTGGTACCATGTTTATTTTTCATAGGATCTTCTAATTGATAACAACTTCTCATGATTTCTTACTTTAATCTTTTCATGTATTCAGATTCATCATATATAAATTACACAAAAGGTCTCAACAAAAGAAACAAAATGATAGTAGGACCATAAAGAGACAACCAAACAAGAGACATGAGAATTTACCCTGGGAAAATTCCCATGGGGGAAAACCCAACAACCATTTTTCTTAGAGAAAACATTAAGTTCAAGAAAGATACATCTAATCTTGTTTTCAAATAGAAAGTCAAACTTACTAGCAATGTAGAGTTTGTAAAACGGTCAATGAACCCTCATGATAAGTCATAAATATGCTAAATACCCTAGGCTTAATCTAATATGCTAGGGCCAAATTTTGACATCCTACTATGCCCGAGAGAAGCTCAATCTTTCTGCCCAGAAGTTCCTAGAAACACTTCCTTTGATTTGTCCTTCTTTTGCCTCAAATTCGTCCAATACTTAGCCTCATATTTGACCTTTTCTTTCTCATTAGATAAATTTTGAGGTCTAAAATGGGCTTCCTAAGGAGTATTATAAAACAATAGTGGAAATAATAAAATAAGATTAGATGACATCACCAAATTTTAGAAGGAAAAAAGAAAAAAATACTTTTTTCAACTTGTATTTTCAACTTGTCTCCCTACTGTTTTACTCAAAGTTTGAGTGAGAGCACTCACTGTATGTGAAATTTAGTTCCTCATCCAAGGAGTGCCCATGTTTCATACTTTCAATGGGCCATGCTACACGAAAAATGAGAAATACATGAAAAAGAGTGATTGCAACCATGTTTTTCATATATTTCTCATTTTTCGTGTAACAGGGTCCATCGAAATTATACAACATGGGTACTCTTTGGATGAGGAATTAATTTTTTCATCCAACAAGTTCTCTCGATTAAAATTTGAATAAACCGTAGGGAGATAAATTGAAAATAAGACTTGAAAAAATAGATTTTTATTTTTAATTAATTTTTAACCTTTTTTACCTTTTAGCTCCAAAAATGGTGAATCATCCCCATGGTTTACATCATCATCTTGAATCCTATTGGTTCTTATAAAATCTATTTTGGTTGCACATTTTTGTTTTGAGACCCATTTTAGACCTCAAAATTTCTCTAATGGTCTCAGGCTCAACTTCTTCTCTTTGCCTTAGATCTGAATTCTACCTCATCATAGTTGATCCAAATTCTTGCTCTATTAAGGAGAGAAAATGGCCTATATATAGGCATTCCAAGAGCCTTAATGGGCATGTCTCTTCACTAGGGTCGACTTCATCATTTTGGAGGGCCAATTTCTCATTTGGAGAAAAAATTCAACTTTTCAAAATTTTCTCTTTTGCAACCAACGTGAAGAACATGTCTTATATCTTTATTTTGACAATGACATGAAGAACTTGAATTACATTATTCATTATGTACATTTCAAGGGTTAAAATATTAATTACCGACTATAGCTACGAAATTCAACACACCAACCCAAGACTAGGTTACAAGAAGCCCATAAATTTTGATGGGCCTCCATTAAGTAAATTATAGTGTCAGTTAGTCCACTCCTATGCACATGGAATGATGTTTGACTCCACATTTTCCTTTGATGGTATATTTTCCTATCTTAATGAGTTTTTAGAGGATTTTATATGGTTTTTGATAAAAACTTGACTAAACTGAGAAGGGGGGTGAAACAGTTTAGTCCATTCATGGACATTAAAGCTATTTTCTTTAAACTCATTAACTGAAACATTAATTGAGAAACTTAACAAGTAATGACTAACAAATTGAATATGTGAACAAGTAATAATAAAACCAAAACATCACATCATCACATAATAACAACACATATTGGAACTAGATATAAGTGGAAACCCATAAAGGGAGATAACCATGATTTTTTTATTGTTATGATGCAAAGGAAAGCTCATACTCCCTTATTACATCTGATTTTCTATAGGCTCCGACCTATAGGAGGCTTTTACCTCAATTTTATGCAAGTTCCAACATGCAAAGAAGCTCCAACTCCCATACATTTTCTGTAGGCTACAACCCACAGGAGGCTTCCACCTCAATATGTTCCAACCTGATATTTATCAAGACACTACTTGAAAGGAGATTACAATTGGTTTACCTGGTCATAAATTTTGCATATCTCCATCTTCATTTCTCCCTCTTCTTCCCTTGAAATCTGCTTCACATAAGCTTCATATCTACTAGGTAACTAATGCATAACACTTCAATCAACTCTCACACATTCTCCAACTCTCTAACACCTTCTTGCCTTCCAAAATCACATATTTTATAGAGAGTTTGCTGGCTGTTTGTATCCCACATAATAATATGAAGTGAACAAGCTTGACTCTTTGCCTTCCACTCATTTGTTTCCAAACTCTTCATATTTTGAATATTAGAACACAAAAATAAATGCTCCACCTAAAATTATTTTCATCCACATGTAATTCTTAAATTCACCAACATAATGCCAACATCAAGTAACATTATAGGAATAACATATAACTATATGATTGAGCATTCATTCCTCATGATCAATAAAAACATATTCCATTAATACATCACAACAAATCTCTACAACATATTTTCCTTTGCATGGGATGTGCATCACAATATCTTCATGTCATTGTCTTCGCAACCTTTCCTTTTTTGTTATGGAGTCTTGCCTTGCCTTTGCTGTCATGGAGTCTTGCCTTGCATCAAAACAATTTTCTCCAATAAACTATTCTTTAAATCAACCTTATACAAAACATGTATGTAAGCATACCAACCATACTAATTTTCTTTGGAAACACAACAAGCATATATAATAAACCTCGCTGCTTGTTTTCCATGAAGTCAACTCAATATGTAATAAAAAAAATGTATGAAACAGGTTGTTCACCTTAATTGTGCCATCACCAATACATGTGACATCATATTTTCCTACTCCTTTACCCTTTGTTGTTCTTGTGATTCCTTTTCCATCACCTTCATCTTTTACTATCAAATATCCGTGCACCATACCTTGCTACTCTTATTCCTTTGTTGCTCTTTTGTTACTCCTTTTCCTTCACTACACTTGTGTTGCTCCTTTGCCATCAATGACCATAATTCCATTAATCTCCCCCTTTGGCATTGATGGAAACACACTTATTACATCAGCATACCTCCACCTTTGAGATCAATGACACGGGGTATGGTTGAAATGAAAAACAACAAGGAAAAATCGCTCAACAATACTGAGAAAAGTATGAACTCTTAAGAGAAATATGAACTCCAATGATTGCAAATACAGGACAATATCAACACCATGCATACAATGAAGAAAATAAATTGCATACACAACCATATGTTCAAACTGACTTCAAACATATTTGACAAATTTACTCCTTAGGTTGGAGTAGGTTATACTAAAGCTATAAAATTGTAATTTCCAATTTAAAATTGTCCTTGTGCAATGGCAATTAGTGATTGGTGAGAAAATTACAAATCTTCAGAGGACATTATCTTTGTCTCCTGTTGTCATTAAAACTGCAAGGTTTTTGGTATATTCGATAAATGAAAGGGAATGATATGTTGATTTTTCAAAATTTTATTTTTTATTTGGGCTCTGCAAGGGTATCGTTGAACTCAGACTTTACAATTGAATGTACAATGTGTGAATATATGTTTACATGTGCGGTAACAACTTGAAGAAATTGTGCTTGGACTAAAAGCTATGTGTATGGTTGTGCCAGACTAATGGCCGATAAATATTTAATAGACCACAATGTTCATGATTTGTTCATACCTGGTGATATTGTGGTCATCCTCACAAGTAAGATATGGGAAGAGAGGATACATCTCGTAATGCGTCAATCATGATTCCTTGTGGGTGAAAACACCCCCCACACTCCCTCAAACTTCTTATACGAAAGAAAATGAAACAAATACATGTATTATATTAAGGTCGCTACATTGCATTCTTGGAAATCCAAGACATGAGAAATTTAAAACACATTCTATCAGATTTATGAAAATCCCAGTTTGCTTTAAAGATCGAAGGTGTATGCTCCTCTCTACTATGCTATAAGAAAATAAAGACTCACATGAAAACAAAAACCACATCTCTCTCAGCTCAGCTTGATTCAAGAGAGGAATGGAGATTATGTTTGGCCACTTTGCTTTAAATATCGAAGGTGTATGCTCCTCTCTACTATGCTATAAGAAAATAAAGACTTACATGAAAACAAAAACCACATCTCTCTCAGCTCATCGCTTGATTCAAAAGAGGAATGGAGATTATGTTTGGCCACTTTGCTTTAAAGATCGAAGGTGTATGCTCCTCTCTACTATGCTATAAGAAAATAAAGACTTACATGAAAACAAAAACCACATCTCTCTCAGCTCATCGCTTGATTCAAAAGAGGAACGGAGATTATGTTTGGCCACTTTGCTTTAAAGATCGAAGGTGTATGCTCCTCTCTACTATGCTATAAGAAAATAAAGACTTACATGAAAACAAAAACCATGTTACATTTCATTCTTGGAAATCCAAGACATGAGAAATTTAAAACACATTCTATCAGATTTATGAAAATCCCAGGTTGTGTCCTTCTCCAAAGCAAGCACAACAACTCCTTGAGAAATATAACAAACATCACCATACTTTATGGCAATCACTTTTAAAGGCATTTTAATCCAAAAAAATTATTATCGAGCATTCCAGGTCCTAGCTCCACTGACGTAGGCTTTTGTGTCCACTAGACATGATCATTCACCACTAATCCCGCAGTGTCTTCATAAATTTGAATGGTGGCAGAATCACCCTCCAGACGAATGATCTCCTCGATAAGATTGTCATGACCAACTCGAAGACAAGCTTATACATAACTGCCTAACGCTGCCAAGACAAAATGATTATATTTTGTTCCACAACCATGATCATATCATCAGTTTGTGTCTTCTCCATTTCATTCTCAAATCCCTAGGATCCATAGGTTAATTCAGACAAAAACATCATAATGTAAACGTTAAGGTCTCTACGGTCACTATCATGACACCTTTTTTTTTCCTCGGTCCAAGAGGAATCCCTCATGTCTGGGATGGTGGGCAGAGTCAACCTCACATTCCGACGTATTTGGTCATGTGGATAAGTCGATATAATATAACGACACCTGCTAACAGTCATGAAGAAATAGTGATGGAGTGAAGAAGAGAGATGGGACAGCGAAGCATGCCCGACGAAATTTTAGAGGAAGCTTTTACAACGTTGGAAATAACGATGATATATAATATTTTTGGTAACAATATGATATAAATCAATGCCACCTTTTTATATAAATATCAATGCGTCATATGCCTATTCCAACACTTCTTGAATGCCAAGAGGCCATATGTAATATGTAACATGTCATACATCCAAATCTAAGTTTAAAGCACACATGCAATAATTTCCATCAGTATTATTCCCATGCGACAACATATGTATATCATCTAAATATTTATGATGCATATGTATATCACTATCAAATCCTTAGAATTTTTTATGTGTTATCAATTCGTGCAGACATCTTTCTAAATAAGTTCAGCATAATAGAAGGAAGCTTGTATCAAAATCTTGGGTGGTGCAGTGTATAAAACCGTGTTATAACGGTCATTACTCAGAACAAAATTACATATAGAATTATGGATGTGAATGAACAAAAATGTGACAAATATGGTTGTGGCATGGGGATCTCTCCAACTCAAAAGAGACTGAAATATTTCACCATGTGTTTCCAAGTCTCGGACCATAGTGTGCATTCTTTTTGCGACACTCCTCAACTGATTGTAGTGCATCCTCACAATATCCTAACTTCTTGAAGTTATGAAAGTGACGAGTTCCTCGGTGAGTTCATTAGGATGCATCACCTAGGCATGGAAGAGGCGAGTTTCCACATGAGGGAGGTTTTGAGAACGCCATCAAGAATGCCATATGCCAATCATTGTTCTCCTTGGCATTGCCTTTCTGTCGATGCTACGAAACAATATTCTCTTCGCTAGGGCCTTACTTTCTCATGGATACTTAGTTCATGTGCTAATCCACCTAGTTTCTTCTCAACTTCACATTAAACTTTTCATTCCCCCACTTAATAGCATGACATTTTTAGATGAAATGTGGGGAACACAAGCCAAACGTGACCATTTCCATCTAAAAATGGATATCAAACTCAGTAGCATACCACTTCTAAAATCCCATAACCTTTTGAAACGCCATCCAAAATGTAGCAATCATGCTTTCCATACCTCACTTCCTTGCAAATCTCTCCAACTCTATTCATCTTGTAGACTCTAATCCATGCTTAGGCATATACCGCTTGTCTAAAATGCTAGAAATTGCTTTCGGCTACTACTCCAAGATCTGCTCTGCCTCTATCTTGATTTACAAATTTTAAATCTGTGTGACAGGTTTGTGGATCTAGATATCTTGTGGTCCACGCCTTTACCACAATGGCTATACACACCACACACTATAGGCTACTCTCCACAGCTTGATTCTCTAGCATTTACTCACATGATACTGCATCATTAATTTCGATAAAAAATGATATATGCTAATCAACCTATTGTTGCGATGTCTTCTATCTTGGAGATAGTCTCGGCCATGATGTCATTCAATACTGTATTTTAACTTGAAAATTGGTCCTAAATTGAACATCAAGTATGCTAACTGTCCACATCACCACAAAGCCTCCTTTAGTAGCTCTTAGATACCTTTGTTCTTTTGTAGCTTTCACAAGACCAACCATCTTTGAAAAAGCCCATTGTCCAAACAATGCAAGACTATATACTAGAACTTATATGGTGTATGGCTCAAATATCCACCACAAACACACATATTCCCCCAAACTTCAATTAAGGCTTCAAGCTAGTGATTTCAAATGGCTGCTGCGCATATCACATTTACCTCAATTGATGTCTGCATATATGGTCTCAATTTGGCTTAGACAACAACTTTGTCACACATTTAATTTATCATGTATGTCGATTCAAGCTACACATATCCTATGAAGAAAACCTATAACCACATAATGAAATGCACATTAATCCAATTCTCATAGCTTCATGCCGTATCTGGATTGGCTCCAGTTTAGTCACTGAATCAGGCGACACGACATTTTGAAAACTGCCCCATCCCAATAGGCCAAGTGATGACAAACATTCCACATCACACTACACATAGCAAGCGATCACATAAACACCTCCGACTTAATATGTGGATCAGCCACATAGTTTTGCTTCATTAATAAGACGACTTATCAACAAATTTCCAATGTTTAGCTTAGTTAATAAATCGATTGCATAATCCAATTCACGAGCTTCATGAACGCAAGTTAAACCATCTATATTATATCTCCTTGCCTCCTACAACATGGAAAGTTGGCAATCAACATATAATTATGATGCATGCAATCAAAATAATGTTGATTCATGAAAATATATATATATATATATATATATATAT
>APFE030543912.1:5153-90603 GCA_000404065.3 Pinus taeda
CAGACAAACCTCGAGAAATCGTCAATGAATAATATCAAGTATTCTTCTCCTCGAGGTGTTCTTTTCCTGAAAGGACCACATGTATCTGTATGTACTAGCTCAAGAGGCATGCTAGCTGATCCTTCCTTCTCTGGAAAGTTAGTTCTGGTTTGTTTTTCAAACTGACATGATTTGCATATGGTGTTGTCAGGAATTTTGATATCTGGAAGATCGCGAACTGCCTGATATTTGCATGCTTTCCTTATTTGTGAAAAGCTTAGATGTCACAACCTCCGATGCCATAACCAGTGCTCATCATCCTTGCTTAGATAGCATTGTTGTTGTCCTTCTTCAAATATGTACAGATTATTTGGAGTTCTTTTGCCTTTGATCACTGTTTTACCTGTATCAAGGTCACGAACAATACATCCATTTGATCTGAATATCACCTCGGTTCTTTGATCACACATCTGACTGACACTTAGAAGATTATGTTTCAATCCATCAACATACAGAACATTTCCAGCCTTGACCTTTTCTTTTAACTGAGCAATACCTTTTCCTTTTATAGTTGCAGGAGTATCATTTCCAAAAGAGACTTTCTTTCCTTTTTCTAGAGCAGAATATGACTCAAGTTTTTCTTTATCACCTGTCATATGCTTTGAACATCCACTGTCAATGTACCATAGATTTTCCCGTCCCTCTGCATAAAATGATATCCCACATCTTTCTGTTTGTGGTTCCTTTATTCTCCATGTTTTGGTTCTTGAGGCTTGTTCCTTTGTCTGTTGAAACCTGCTCCTGCATTCAGAGTCTTCATGACCAAAGTTATTGCAAATAGAACATTCAACTTCATTTTCAAGAACCGAAAAGTTGTTATAGGTCCTTTTTGTAATTCCGGTCATACTTCTTTGTTTTTTAGCCTCCCTAGTCATGATTGTTTTATATGCAACACATTGAGCTGATTTGTGACCAAATTTATTGCAAGAGAAACATTGTCCATTGAAGAAACTTCTGCGGTTATCGAATCTACCAGCCAATTGATTGTAATTTCTTTTGTCATCTATTCTTGAACCAAATTGAGAAAATTTTACCTGTGGCTGATTGTAGCTTTTGTTCACCCTTAAGATGGATTGCCCTTGATAGTTTCTGTTTGCAATTCATCTCTGCTTTATCTGATGGTCTTCATTGTGCTTTTGCTCACTTCTTCTTGCTGCATCAACATAGCTTTTTGAGGTGGATGCTTGAGAAGTTTCTCCATTATAGCCCAGAACTGTCTTATTTAGAGACCGCTGCACATTGATAATCTCATCCAAAGTTTCAAATCCTTTGACAAACTTGAGATTAATAGCTTTTGTTTTCTCAATATCTTTTCTAAGACCAACAACTTCACCTTCTAATTTTTCAAGATATCTTTCCTTTTCATCAATTTGAAATTGTAGAGTATCAATCATCATATTCTTCTCTTCTATACATCTCTTAAGTTTAGTAATTTCTTCATGAAAGTAATCCACATCTATAGCATCCATATAATCATCATCTTTAAATGCCATTAACAATTTATATTCATTACCTCGTTCATCTTCATCACTGTTTGATAGACCATCACTGTCTTCATGAGTGTAGTAGCTTTTCTTACTTGCACTCTGTTTCTTGTTCCATCTAGCAGGTTCCATTCCTTTATCCTTATAAGGACATTTTTCAGCATAATGACCTACTCTTCCACAAGCAAAGCATTTAAAAGGCAACTTATCTCTGAACCTTCCAGAACCCCTTTGAAGATTTCTGACAAAGTTTGATTCTTCTTCCTCTTCTTCTGGGACGTGGCTTGCTTCATAATAATCTCCTTTGCCTGATGCCTTGAAAGCAACTTCTCTTCTATCTGATGGACCTCCCTTTCTCATTTCATAAGCAGTTAGAATTCCATGTAGCTGAGACATAGTAAGAATTCGTAGATTTTCTTTTTCTTCTATTGCAGATACTTTAGATTCAAACTTGGGGGACAATGATCTTAGAACCTTTTCAACCACAATAGCCTCTTTTATTTCTTCACCCAAATTTTTCATACAATTAACAACTTCATCTACCCGAAGAAAATAGTTAGCCACACTTTCATCATTATACATCTTGAGAGTCTCATACTGAATCCTGAGAGTTTGAAGTTTGGCACGCTTTACCTGTTCATCTCCTTCATAGCTTGTGAAAATTTTGTCCGATATCTCTTTTGTGGATTTATAGTGCATTACCTTCATGAATTCCGTTTGAGATATACATCCTAATAGGGTACTGACTGCTTTTGCATTTGTTTCATACTTCTTTTTCTCATCTGCATCTATAGGAGTAGTTGAAGGAAAATGATAGCCTGTCTCTACAATGTTCCAAACTTCTGTACCAAGAGATTGAAGATAGGCAGTAACATTTACCTTCAAATAATTGAAGTTCGTCCCATCAAAAACCGGTGGCCTGATAGATGCTTCCCTCTCGTAGTTGCTCATGATGAAAGATCTTCCTTGAAGCGATCAAGCTTCTTTAGAAGGACCTGCTATGATACCAATTGTTGAAAATAATACTGAGAGGGGGGGTGAATCAGTATTATCTAGATCTTTTTACCAAATCTTCCTTATTTACACTTTGAATTATTTTTGCATATCAATACCATAAATAATGAGCATGAACAAGAAAAACAGACAGTCACATCAAAGAACACCAGATATAAGGTGGAAACCCAATGTGGGGGAAAACCACCTGCTGCAATATGTCTCTATCTTCTTTCAAACTAGAAACTCCTTTTACAATGGTCTTGTACTGGTGCAGTCCTTTATCAGTACGCAGGCTGCAACCTGCAGAGAGCTACAACTCTCTCTCGTTTTCCAGTCTCTCCTGGAAGGGAGCTACAACCCCGTATTTCTTTTCAAGGACCACTTTTCATAAATTTTCAAACTGGATCCATATACATCAAAAGATTATCAAGTACAGATAAATTACAGTCAGCTGCAATAACCAGATCAACAATAACAGAACTGAACCCAGAACACCTTATCAACAAAAAAATTCAGCCAACAGAAGATCTTAAAACAGATATGTAGTTTTCTTTTTTTTGGCCTGCGTCACTATGCACTTCACCCTCTTCTTCTCTGCGTACACCCACAGAGCTCCTTCTGCTATACTGCATGACCACGCACTGCTCCTTTTACTGATCTGCGTACAGTATGCACCCAAATTTACTATCGCGCCGCGTACTGGCCAATAGGCACGCACCCAGAAGAACAATCGCGCCGCGTACTGACACAGTAGGCACGCACCCAGAAGAACAATCGCGCCGCGTACCGACAGAGTAGGCACGTACCTGAACCATTGTCGCTCTGCGTACCCACGCACTTCTCCTTCGTCACCTCTACGTACACACGCACTTCTTCCTTGTCGCCTCTGCGTACCCATGCTCTGCTCCTTCGTCGCCTCTGCGTACCTCTCATTAGGGCTGAAATACAGTCAGATGCTCAGATCTGAACTTGCGCTCGAGAGATCACCCTTCACAGATTCGCTTCCAACTTCTCTTTTATAGATCAAGCTTTTAAACCGAGAACCCAATATTTCAGATCTTAAGATATTCAATACACAAAGATGCCCAAGCTAAATGATCTCCTTTGCTTTATATAGGCAATATCTTCCTCAAATCATGGACTAATACCATGGGCCAAAACCATGATAATACAATACTGTCGGCTAAATATCATAAGAAACCCCACGTGTGCGAGCTTTACTGCCTTGAAGAGTGTGCACTGGGGTACGCACCTCATGAATGGGTAATCTGCGTAACTGGACGTGGTCCCTGCACGGCATACCTGCAGGTATGCACCTCCTGAACTGTTCTCTTGCGTACTTCTTTATTTTCATCAAATTGAGAGCCTTGCCATGGGTGTTGCCATCAAGTACAACATCTGTAACATATAACCATACCAGAAACATAATGCCAACAAAGGCAACTAGGTTCATAGAACAGATCCAGGAGATCCACCAGGTAGTACAGGAATAGCTATAAAGGAGCCAAGTGAAATATAAGGCAAGGCATGACAAGCATCGGGTGGAGTGTAGCTACCAAGTTGTTGACCAGTTCTGGTTGTACATCAACAATGACAGGATGTAAGCTGAAGGTAAAAAGCTAAAGCCTATCAGGTATGGACCCTTCAAGATACTTGAGAGGATTAGCAAAAATTATTTTCTCGTTGATCTACCAGCTTACATGCACATATACTCAGTCATAAATGCAGATTTCTTGAGATTGTTTGAACCTTCAATGATTGAGGATCCTGAAGAGCAAAGTCAATTGCCTTTTATTGATGACCTGCTACCTGAATATCTAAATGAATTGCAGGAAGACACAGTCTTGGATAGGAAGGTGAGGACAACGCACAGAGGAGATGTTGAGTACCTTAGAATTGGGCTCAAAGGTTTGAAGCCGAGTAGTGCGAAGTGGATTGACATTGGACAAGTGAGACAGCAGTACCCTCACTTAGTCGATGCTTGAAAAAACCAACTTTTAGTCGTCCAAAAGCTTTTCAGTGGGAAGGTCGTATCCGAATTCGATCCATGAAGAATAATCAAAATAACCATGGTTGTACTAGGTCAAGATAGACCTCAAAAAATTGAAAGCAATGATCATAAACACCTCTAAAATAGTGGCAGTTGACAGCCAGCGCGGAACGATGAGGACCTGGGTCAAAGCACACCGACTGAGGCTGATGGAGACTATGCAGGAGGTGAAAATGGCCCCTGAGAAGCCCCGATCGAGAAATTGAGGTAGTTTTGATTAGCACTAATCGTGCATCACTGGGAAAAAACCCTCTAGAAGGAGAGGCCTTGAGCATTTGATCACATGGGAGATGGGAAAACCGTGGGAAAAAAAAGGCTAAAGGCTAAGGCAGAACCAACGCTTCCAAAAACCAGTGGTATTTATTAGGGGCATCCTTGGGCAGTAAGCAGTATCAGTTGAAACAAATCGATTCCACTCAGTGCCTGATGTGTGGCAAGCAGAGGAGAGAAAAAATAACCACTTATTGCATGCTGACAGTCGAGCAAGTCAACTGTGTGAGATGAGAATATAGTGTTCGATCTGGCGGATCCAAATCTAACGGTTGATATCGCACCCGGTGGTAAGACTGGATTTAACAAGGGATTAAGCCATGATGTAAAAGAACTTGAGGTCTTATTTGACCACCAAGGTGGCGGATGAGTCACCCCATGATGTAACTAAGGAACCGAACCAATAAAGCAAGCTGGCGCAGTTCACAGGAGAACAGGTGGTCGTACCCTGTGAGTCTGATGATGACGCCGAGATAGGGAACTCCAAGCGAAGCTGTAGCAGGCAATCTGACGGAGTTGGAAGGGAAATTGAACAGCCATGAGCTCGAGTGGCTTTAAAGCCATGCACAGACCAGCAGAAGGAACACGACAGAAAAATAAAGAAAGTAGATAGAGAGAGCAAAAAGCAGTGAGAAGACAGAGGGCCAAGCTGACCAAAGGAAATGTCGAGCACTAGAGGGCTTGAGAAATTCAAGCCATCCCTAGGAGGGATCCATCAGGACCGAGCATCAGATTGTGCTCCTTCCATTGCAGACCCGAGAGGTCAAAAAGCTGGTAAGGACAAAAGTCTGTGTACTCTAGTGGCTTGGGGAATCCAAGAACCACCCTACCAAGTTGTCCTATGATGGGAAACTCATATTGAGCTCCATCTTTGTAATTCTCTTCTTTAAGACCCAATAAATAAGGCCACCACTGAAAGCTGGACCAGGAGATGTAGCCCTGGAGGATAGCATGAACTCCTTATTAATTTATTGTGTTCTTATATTTTCTTATTGTGTTTCTCTCTTGTCTTCCATTTCAAGTGTCTATGTATTTGTAATTTGATCGATCTGTTGCTTGAATAACCTAGACACACACCAACATATGAGGCTATAATACTTCCATTTAATAAATTCTTAACAGAGATCACTCATAGGGTGACTATCACATCATTGAGGGATTTCAAGACCATATAGTCTCGAGTCTCCATGGAAAGGATACTCCATTTTCAATGTGGAAGACATTGAAGGATTTCTACTAGAACGGTAGTGACCAAAGGAAATTGGCACTCAAGGATAAGCTTCGAAGAATCAATATGGAGAAGGGTGATACTATTTCCACATATTTGAACAAGCTCGCCACCTACAGATATGAGCTTAGCAGCATGGGAATAACTACTACCGATTATGATATGGTGAGCCTCACTCTCCTTGGCCTTCCTAAGAGTTGGAATAGCTACGAGGACTTTGTGAAATGAAGGGAGAAATTGCCAGATTGGGAATGACTATGGTTGGATCTGATGCAGGAGGAGATCAAGAGGAGCACACAAGATGGTTCTTCATCCAAGAATGATGATGAAGAAAATATGGCCTTAGCAAGTAAGGTAAGGAAAGGGAAGGGGAAGGATTCCCATTTCAAATCGGATTCTTCTCATGGAGGGAATAAGGGTGACAATTCTAAAGTGAGATGCTTTAATTGTCATAATATGGGAAATTATGAGACTAATTTCCCATAGAACAAGTCTAAAAAGGGATCCTCAGTAGGATCAGAAGGTGAGGCATTAGCCTCTCAGTTTGAAATGGACATTACCCTCATCTCATGCATGGTGTCATCGTTGGTGGGTTGTGTCTGGTATCTTGATAGTGGAGCCTCATTCCACATGACCGGTAATAAAAATTTATTTAGTGCATTGGAGGATAGTGTTTTAGCAGTGGGCATGGTTGCTTTTCAGAGGGAGTATAGAGCTCCTATCACCTTGACAAATGTGAAGTATGTGCCTAGACTGAAGAAGAACTTGGTATCAGTCACAATGTTGGAGGACAAAGGCTACGATGTTGTCTTTAGTAAAGGAAAGGCATTTAAGACACATAGCCACGGGTCAGACCAAGAGGATAGGGATTCAGGTGAAGAATCTCTATAAACTAGAGGTAGATGATTGTGCAACATTGAGTACAAAAGAAAAATTGGTGCAAAGCCAAGACATTCGTGAGTTGTGGCACAGGCGGTTTGGCCATTTTCATCATGGAGATTTGAAGATAATGTAGTAGATATCTATATGACTTCCCAATGGTAAACTTGATCAAGTTGACACATGCAAAGGTTGTGCCTTGGGAAAGTACACTAAGTCTTCCTTTCATTATTGAGATAGTCGAGCAAAGGCTATCTTGGAGTGAGTTCATACTGATGTGTGTGGACAATTCTCGATGACATCCACTGTGAAGCAAAGGTATTATGTGATTTTCATTGATAATTATTCTCGTAAATGCTATATTTATTTCATACAGAAGAAGTACCAAACCTTCTCAAAGTTTTGTGTACTCAAATCTTTGGTCAAGAAAGTGGCAGGGAACAAGATCAAGGTCTTGAGAAGTGATAATGGTGGAGAATATGTCTCTCAAAAGTTTAAGGACTTCTATGCAGTGGAGGGAATTAAATGAGAGCTAATGACACCTCATAACCCACAACAAAAAGGGGTGGCTGAGAGGAAGAACATAACTATTGTAGGGGCAACACGAGAAATGTTGAATGACCAAGGCCTACCACTTCACTTGTGGACTGAGGCATTCAACAAAATGATCTATTTATAGAATAGAGGTATGCATCACATACTTGGGATGAAGACACTAGAAGAAACTTCCTCTGGTAAGAGACAAGATGTGGGTCACTTCAGGATCTTTGGTTCACAGATATATTTCCATGTGACAAAGGATGCACGGAAGAAGCTTAAGGTGACAACAAAGTTGGGGATACTTGTGGGGTACATTGATACACCTCACAACAATCGGGTGTACTTTCCTACCATTCAGAGGATAGTGGTTCGCAAAGATCTCAAGTTTGATGAGCAAAAGGACATGTGAGTTTCCCTTGAGAGGGAACTCCAAATATAGGCTGTAGAGGAACTATTGGTTCCTAAGGAGGAGGAGCCTCAAACTAATGCGAAGTAGCCGCATGTAGAGGTTCTAGGAGTGGAGACATCCACTCAAATAGAGTCTTCCAGAGATGGATGGAAGTGCACAAGAGAAGCTGGCAAATTTTTGGAGGATGTGAGAGACAATGTGGGAGCACAATCTTCTCAATGCAGACAGAGGAGGTCACCTGAGAGATACAATGGATACATGTCCCTTGCTGGCAAATGTGTTGAGACCAACCCATCTTCCTTTGAGGAAGAAGTGCAGTAGCTGATTTGGGTTGATGCTATGGTAGAGGAGTATGACTCCATAGTTCATAACAGTGTTTGGGACGTGGTTCCAAGACCGGTGAACAAGTCAGTTGCAAGTTCCTGTTGGATTTACAAGGTAAAGAAAGTTGTTGATGATGGGAGGATCATGTTGTTGCAGTATGTTTCGACAAAGGAGCAAGATGCTGATATTTTGACAAAGGCATTGTCAAAGTACAAATTCGAGTTCCATAGAAACAGGATTGGGATGGCAGATAATCCCTTTCTTCTTGAGAGGGTGTGTTGAAATGTGGCAACAAGAATATTCCAATTTAATTCAAGGGTGAACTAAATTGTGAATTAAAATCAAATTTAATTTTAACAGCTACTTGGAAATAATTAATTAAGTTATTTTGACTTGTTTAGTTGGATAAATTCAAGTTAGAATTCTTTTTGAAGTCATGCAAGAGTTATCCCTTAAATTAAGGAGATAAGATTGAGTTATATTTAAGTTGTAATTAGTTAACTAAGTTTATTGAGTTAAGTCCAATTAAATTATTTCCAAACTATTTGAGGAACTAATAGAGAGTTAACAGTTAGTTGATACATGCATGCACTCAACTAGTGTACTCCAGTTAATTGAAGATTCCCTCATCAAAAACTCATGCATGTCTATTTTGAGAAAGACCTATTTGACTTTAAAGTCAAGGATAATGTAGTATCATTTGCATGTGTTTTCTTATAAAGAAAACCCATGCATGGAGTCAAGGATCATTCCTTGAGGATTGTGTAGTTCTGGAAGTGTGTGAGATCAAAAGTGTTCCACTTGGTGAAGTGAGAATCATCCCAGAGGAACATCGCAAGGAAATAGTAGCTTGGAGGGTAGAGAGGAATGCTTTTGAGAAGCCAAGATTCTTTGTGAGCATCTGTGAGGATTGTACTGAGAGATGGCTAGCTGTGAGAGCTAAGGCTTTGTATAATTCATATGTATTTCCACCTTGTATGATAATACAGATAGCGGGGTTCTTAGCTCGGGCTTTCCCCAAACTATTTTCATGTGTATTGTGCAATTGATTCTTCTTCTTCTAGTTATATTATTCATCTCAATCTCTAAGCTTTCGAAAATTGATAGAAGAAGTAGGTTATAATATTCTGCTTTGATTTATATTGAATTATCGAGTTAACCTACACACCTAGATTTTCTACACATAGTTTACCCAAAGAGAGCACAACCTTCTCTGATACCACCCTATAACCACCTCCTCCCAAATTCACCCACTTTCACCCGTTTTCTTGGGGTAAACATGAGCTAAGGGTCACGATGATAAGACTCAACCTCATATATTACCTTAAGGAAATGGAGTTGACAACTTAAGACCTTACAAACTTCCCTAAGGTGGTATAGGAGCTCGAGGATCTACCCAACCCATCCAAGTGTCCAACACCTAAGTCGATTCCCCTTTTCACTAACCTAGAGCCCCAGTCACTCCCTTGACAATTCCTCCAACTGACTGTAATCCTCCAATTGCTCCCATAGGTTTTATTCCTAGCGAGTGTGCACTTTTCCAACAATTTTTTTGTGAGTGACCCCAATTCTAAGCCACTTTTTCAGGGTTAGGTCTCAAGCCTCTACCCAGAACTAAGTGAAACTTGTAGAAATGATGAATAAAATATAAATAAAGCTTTTAAACCAAAAATTTGAACAAGGAATTGACCTAAAGCCTCCCGTCGAGGACAATAATTCCATCAAACACATGGTAAACATGAAATCTACATGTCAATGCATATCTAAACATAGGGATCTGAAACTTATCTAAATTTTAACAAGAAGGGTCATTTCCTTCTCACAATAGCTGTGATAATTCCAGTTAGTTCATGCATTCATTAACCAGACATTCTTTAATTAAAATGTGATCAGAGCCTACTTATATATTTCATGAAAGCATGCTTATAATTAGTATATAACTAGATACATGACAATGAGAGAAAAACCATTAATGCCACGTAATAACAAGTATAATTACTCATAAAAAAAAGAGGAACTTAGCTCTTAGTAACCAAATGCAAAATCCAACCAAGTCAGGTGATCTGTATGTATAAACTTGAATATTTTTAACAATTTCCAAGCTAAAATTATATGTGTCTTACATAGACGATCAATTTATTAAACATATGAACAAGTAAATTTCAACCAAATTTTATAGAGAAAAGGAGAAAAATAAGCATATCTGAAAACTATAACACAAATCATGATAAAGGAGTTCACCCCTCTCTTGGGCTACATCTCCTGGTCTAGCTTCCAATGAAGGGCCTATTTCATTAAAAATGCTCAAATGTGTTTTTCAATTCTTTAAGGAGCTCAAACACTAGAATAAACATCTCCAAGGGATCCAAAACTATCAAAAACCCCCATTTTGGTTCTTTTTGCACCTCATTTTGCTAAAAATTGAAAAAATTATGATTGTTTCATCATTTCTCCAAATTCTACAGCTAACCATCCTTCAATTCAGCCTAAACCTGGCTTGACCGCCCCAAACGCTAATCTAGGTTTAAATAGGAATGCAAAAAATTATAGATATAACCATAAATATAGAGATGTAGTACAAATAACAATTCCTTTTCTTAATATGAAATAATGAAATATGCTTACAAACAATATGGAAATGAGACTATCTTGATGATGGTAGCTTATCTCTGAGAAGATATGTGGTGGCTACATGCCTCTAAAATGATTCAAAATGAGGCTCAAGGGAACTTTTATTATTGAAAAATAAGATCAAACCCTAAACAACTAAAACCATAACTCGAGGAGATGTAACACCAAGAGCTTATGGGGCCCTTTGGGGTTAGTTGGGCAACCAACTTTTGGGGGTTGTGACTTGGTCATATTATCTTCGTTTGACGTGCATGATACTCCATTGGAAAGATCTCCTCGAGGAATATGGAAAAAAAAGGACTTACCAAAATTCATTGGTGGTACATTTCCAAAAAAACAACGTTTAAGGCCTCAAAACGGCTTAGGAAGTTTAGGACCCGAAAAACTGCTAAAAATAGTAAACTGTGCTACAATTAAGGAAAATGAAAAACTAAAAGAAACAATGGTGGGGTTCCAAGTGGAATTGGTTGGTGGACACCAATATCCTCCTGGATCATTACTGGCCCCTTAGGAATCAATGGTCCCCATTCTGTTGAGTGCCTCCATGAGATGGCGAAACATCTATTGAACTTGGTCCCTAGTGAGTTGTTCTGCAATCTCTGATGTGTCTAGTAATGGTGGGAAGCATGGTTGAGGGCGATCCACATTGAAAACTTGATGAAAGACAAATAATGGAGGAATGATATGCTCCAAAGAATTGTTTCCAACATCATAATCAATGCTGTAAGGACCATATCGAAGTGGTCTAAGCTTACGATGGGATCTGGTAAGGCATTCTTCCTGCAAATGCAACCAAACTTTTTCACCCACCTAAAACTTTAGTGGCACCTGATGTCGATCATGTCACTGCTTGTACTTATCATTTTCCATAATGGAGTAGCGATATATCAGCTTGTTGGGTAGAGGTTCTCCAGGATTAACATCAAACGAATGTTTGACCTAACAGTGTAATGATACCCTTGTTCATGAGGAGAACATGTCCCTGTATCATTTCATGATTGTATCCACCTACTTCTATGACATGGAGGAACCCTTCCTGGGGGCCATGGATGTGGCTACAATCTTCCCCTTACTTTGAGAGTGAACTAAAAAGAAAATAAATTTCCTCGTCTCGGAGATGATCTTACTACATTTCTTAGCAGAGATCAAAGAAGCGGCGGTAGGTGGGGCTACCTATGGTATCTTGTATAGTGTATTACCCAAAGAAATAATCACAGAGTGAGGTCTAGACTCATATACAACATGTCACTTCCACAAGTATGGTTTTCCTAATAATATATCACTAACATTGAGAAGAGCAACATCACACAATACGTCATCTATGAAGGGCTTGATGCTATAGGGAAGGTGACACTGTTAGCAGACTTAGAGATCTTGTCCTTCGTGAAGCCACCTGATGTTGTATAGTTACGGGTGTGGTATGGTAAGTAGGCCCAACTGCTTCATGGCCTCTACCGAAATGAGGTCCTTTTGGTTGCCACTATCGAAAATGAATTGCAGTGGCGAACCCTTCACCCACATTTGCGAGTGGCCGCTCGCCTCTTCTGGATATTCGAGCTCATTCTTCTTGATATCGGTGGTGGCAATAGTAGCACTGGGCTCCCCATCAATGATTTGCTTCCTTTTATCAGTCCTATTGTTAAGTTTTGACTCAAGGTTAGAACATGCATCTCATTCTGAAGCCTTCAACTTAGCCACCAGTGACTGCATGGACCGACACTCACTTGTGTTGTGACTGGGGCTCTTGTGGAACTCACACAACTTTCCTATGTCCTTCTTTGACTTTGTGGTGGTGTTATTTTCTTGCAACTTTGATGGGTTTTCTTGGGTCACACCCTCTTGGCTTTTTCCTTGGTTCAGTGGTTTGGGGAAGCCTTTCCCTAGCTTCAGATTCACAGATCCAAAGTCTTGCTTCTTTTGTTTAAACTTCTACTTAATCCTGACAACATATCGGTATGTCACGCCGAGCGAGGAGATGCCCAAGAATTCCATCTCATCTTGGACATATCTATGTGGGCATCCACGATACTTGAGTACCAGTCTTTTCTCAAAATCCTTGATACCCAACTTCGTGCGAAGGGTATGAAAAACATTTGCAAACTTCGACACATCTTATTCCCTTCCCTGTCATAGCATGGTCCACTTTATTTATTTGTCCTTGTAGCTCTAGATGGGGTAGTACTTCTCCTTGATGGTGTCCTGGAATGAATTCCAAATCAGAGCGGCTGAAAATAGTGAGTTTGTACTTTCATCCTTTTGTTCACAATAGCTTTCCCACCAGTCCTTGACGTGGGGAACGACTTTGAGAAGAGAAAAATCATAAATAGAAAAATATCCTTCTAGCAAATTCAACCATTTATCTACGATGTCTCCATCTGTTTGGCCCTCAAATATGGGGATTTCAAAGTTAACTTATATCTTAATGGGTGTGGCATTTCCAGAGTAGCTATTGGAAGCAGGTGTGTCACTCTTAGGTAGCCGCTCAAGGATCTCAGGAAAGATGTCCATCGTCACATTCCTTTGTCGCCCGAGGGCTTCTTTGACCAAGATAATCATAGGATCTCCTGCCCCTTCATCTTTATTTTGATCCGCCATGGGAGACCATCGAGATTTGTGAGGTTGGTCTTCCAAAGGTTTGACCAGTTCAATCCCTAACTCCTTATATCCTGACCTCGTTCTAGACATGCAAAGAAAAATAGAGAAAGAGTAAACCGCTCTGATACCACTGATCTAGATTCAAATAGGAATTCAAAAAATTACAAATATAACCATAATTACAAAGATGGAGTAGAAATAACACTTCCTTTGCTTAATATCAAATAATGAAATATGCTTAGAAATAGTATGGAAATGAGACTAGCTTGGGGATTTTAGCCTATCTCTAAGAAGAGAGGTTGTGGCTACATGCCTTTGAACTGAGTTACAATGAGGCTCAAGGGACTTTTTATAATTGAACAATAAGAGAAAACCCTAAACAACCAAAATCCTAAGCTGGGGAGATGTAACACCAAGAGTTTATGGGTGCCATCGGGGTTAGTTGGCAGCCAACTTCACGGGGTCGTGACTTGGTCATATTATTTTTGTTTGATCTGCATCATACACTGTTGGAAAGATCTATTTGAGGAATATGATGAAAAGATTGACTTAAGATATGTTGATGGTGGCATATTGCCAAAAAAATGTCATTTAGGGCCTCAAAACGACTCTGGAAGTTTAGGACCCGAAAAGTTGCTAAAAATAGTAAACTGTGCTACAATTAAGGAAACTGAAAAATGAAAGAAACAATTATGGGGGTCCAAGTGGAATTGACAGGTGCCCAATAATATCTACCTAGATAAAATGTGGAATTGACATGAAAAGTTGTCCTACATTCCCGTTCAACGGGTGAATTTGTAGGACGGTTAAATCTGCCATTAAGCCCCAGATCTGGCATGTGGCCTTAGCTTTATGTGGCGATGGTGACCATGGTTTGGCCCCCTTTCCTATGCATGTTCCTATTTATATGGAAGCCATATAGCCCTGGGATAAGCCCCATCCAACATATCCGCACCCGTGGTTCTGTGTGGGGTCATACAACCTAGGGCTGGCCCCTACTAACTTCGTCGCTCGATCATAGCGTTGGGTTTTGACTGCATTGTGGCCACAACTATAACCATGGGTCAGGCTAAGGCCTATCCCTTAGTCCCCCACCTACGGTCTCGCAGCACTGGGGTGGCTAGAGGCTAGTGCATAACACCAACCTTAAATAGCAATTAACGGTTACATAGATTAAGAACCAAAATAGTGGACTAGTCAACCATTCATTGGTTGATGGAGGACTAGTCAGCCTGTAAAGTCATGGCCCTGTTGGCGTAAAGACTTTTGACTATGCATCCATGCAACCCAAATTTTAATGTTTTAGTTGTTTCCTAAAACAAACAGAACATGATTCCATGAGAATCTGATATCCATTTTTTGTTTAATCAGTTGCGTTGGATTCACGTCCATGAGATCTACACTTTCGCACTAGTTTTGAGCCAATTAGATCACTTTGAATTTTAAGCACTTTCTTGATTCACTAGATGATTCCTCCCATTGGAAGCTTTTGGACCTCCAAAATATCTTCATGAGTCCATAAATAGATGAGGGTACAACTCCCTCACCCTTCCTGTCTCAATCCATTGAACTTTTCTTGAATTTGTCATTTTGTGCTCTTCATGAAAATACATCATTTTCCCTAGTTGTGGAGCCCTTGTCTTGTTCTAATAGATGACATTTTGCTGCAATTTCATAGAATATACAGAACAACAAAATTCCTTTGAAGGAATAAACACACTCCCTCCTTAGTCTCCAATCAAAGGAAACTTAAACAATCTTAAATTATTCTCACCTTGAACATTGGCATCATGATGATTCTTACCATGTCTAGCCTTGTACTTGGCTCGAATTTTGATCAAATGTGATCACCATGGCCATGTACCCTCACTTTACAAAGCCAACACATTATGAAACACACAAGAATAAATTTTGGAACCAATGTCCTTTTGCATTTTCTCTTTGAACTCTACACTATCTATCACTCTCATCTTGTTCACGACAATGCTCAACAATGATGCATGTTGCTGCAAATTTACTTGATTTTGTTTATCTTTTTTAGGAGGCAACATGTCAGAATCCTGGAACATCTTATCACATGAATTAGAGAAATCAATGAACTCGGATTTCAAACTTGATTCATATCCTTGAAAGGCTCTAGATTCTTCAATATCTTCATCTTTAATTATAAACAATGCAAATTTCTAACTAGCATTAACAATCCTCTTCATTTGTGCTGCATTTACAAGAGATGAATTCAACTTCTTATTGTCTACTCTAATAATGTACTCAATCACATTCTTGAATAAATGATATTTGTTCTCATTGATATGAAAAATAACTCTCGTATCATATAGATATGGGATTTCCAAAACAATACCATATATATCAATTTGAATTACATCAAGCTCTACCTCATCTACAAAGTTTGCAGTGATTGCAAATTTCAGTTTACATCCTTTTATCACATGCAATTTTTCATTGTCACATATCCAACCTAGAGGATAAGGTTTATGATGAGGAATGGATTGTAAATTCAACTTATTAACAATGTATTCTGAGATAATATTTTCTTGTGAACCACTATCAAACAATGTATCTCTCTTAGTATTTCTTGAGATGAATCTAATATGGAAAAGATCTTTTACTATATTTTCAGCTTGAGTTTCATTGAGACAATTTGAAGAAATAGTACTTTCAATGTACTTACCTTTCAAACCCATGGTTGTGATATTTGTTTCATCTCTAGAATCTGAACCTAAATCTTGTGGAATAGTTGCAGTTGTCTTCTCTTTCTCCTTGTTCTTAAACTTTTTGGGTCTCATTTCTGGATAAATTTTCTAGCGATAATTTCCATCATGGCCCTGTTTGGAACATAGTTTACATGTATCTTTTTATTTCTCCATATTGATTTTAACATTCTTCTTCCCTTTTCCTTTGAGCTTACACTTTATTTTTTCTCCAGACTGAAAGGAACTCTCACTAGTTTCTTCATAAACATTTTTCCCTTTTTCCTCTGAATGAGTTCCCTGAACACAAACTTCATCTAGTTTTATAGGGTTAAACATTAGAATGGTATGTCTTGAATCAATATGAAATCCTTCAATGTATTTGAGAAAATTATCTTGTGAGGACATGTCTATAGAAAAAATCAAAGATCTTTTCCTAAATTCTTGAGTATAAGATTACAAATTTTTCTCGTTAACTTGCCTAATGTTTTGCCAATCCATAATATCTTTTTGCATGTATGCTAATGAATAAAATTGCCTTCTTATTGCAACACTAAAATCATTTCGAGAAGATAAAACCTTACCATGTTTCTTCATGTCCTCTTGAGTTTTGGCTTCCCACCAAATTAGCGTTGCACCTTCCAATCTAAGAGAAGCAAGTTGAATCTTGGTTTCATCATCCTTGATTCTTTGTATCCTGCAATAAACTTCAATATGATCAATCCAATTATCTAATATCTCTACATTTTCCTCTCCATTGTACATAGAATATTGAAACTTAATGTCAAGCTTAAGCAAAGGAGCTCTACCATTACCCCTTGGGGAATTTTGATGTGTTTGTGAAAGGGTAGAATAAGTTGAAGATAAGGAAGTAGATGAAAATGAGGATGATGATGGAGGTGAAGGTGGTGGTTTGTCACCATTTCCTCCATTCCCTTTTAGAGGTTTGTTTCCTTTTCCTCGATCTCCTTTTGGATGCTTTGAGCTCTCTACATACATTATAGATTTCCTCTCCTCTTATAGAACCTTAACCATATCTGTTGCCTCAAGAATGATTTTATTAAATTCTTCTCATCTTCAAACATCTCTTCATGACCTTCTTCATGTTTGATGACTATTGAAGCTTGAGGTGTGTCTTTTTTCCTTGAAACAATCTGATATTTTGGCTCCAGAAGTTCTCGTTCTCCTCTTTTAAGCTTCAACCTTGTAAGCATCATAAAAAAACTTCCAAACAAATCAAATCTTCACAATAACCTGTTGCTCTATTACCTAAATGATTTGTATGTATAACCTTAAATATATTTAACAACTTTCAAGTTAAAATTATATGTGTATTGGGTAGAGGATCAATTTACTAAACACATAAATAAGTAAATTTTAATGAAATTTTATAGCCAAATAGAGATAAATAAGCATATCTGAAACACATAACACAAATAATGATAAAGGAGTTCACCCCTCTCTTGGGCTACATATCCTACTCCAGGTTCCAAAAGTAGGGCCTCTTTCATTAAAAATGCTAAAAATTGTGTTTACATGCTTTACAAAGCCCAAACAGTAGAAGTTATGTCTCCAATGGATCTAACACTATCAAAACCCGCCATTTTGGTTCTTTATGCACCTCATTTGGCCAAAAATTGAAAACATTATGACCATTTCTTCATTTCTCCAAATTCTACAGCTAACCATCCTCTAATTCAGCCTAAACCTAGCTTGAGTGACCCAAATGTGGAACTGATGTTTAAACCTAGCCTACATTCCTGCTCAGTGAGAAATTTTGTTGGACGGTTAAATCCACCAGTAAGACCCTAGCTCTGGCACACGCCCTTGCTTTTATGTTGCATTTGTAACCATGGGATGACCCCCTTTCCTGTGCACATTCCTACTTATATGGTGGCCATATGGACTTGGGTTGGCCCCTTGGGGCTACCCCTTATCCAACATATCCGCACTCGCAGTTCCATGAGGGGTCATATGACCTAAGATTTTGCCCCATTAACTCTTTCACTCGGTCATAATCTTGGGTTCTGGTTGCATTGTGGTTGTGGCTATAACCATGGGTCACGTTAAGACCTAGCCATTGGCCCTCTGCTTATGGCTTGTGGCACTAGGGTGGCTAAGGGCTAGGGCTTAACCGAGCCCCCTCCCCCTATTGGTGCATAACACCAACCTTAAATAACAATTAACAAATATATATATTAAGAACCAAAGTAGCAGAGTTGTTGGAGGTCTTTGTTGGCTTGTATCAAGTCTTTCATTCAAACCCCATAGAGGCAGCATAGCCTCATAACAAAAGTTTGGTCAGCCATGAGGGGGCATGTGGCAGCCACTGGTTAGTCCATGTGACACTCCATCATTGGGCCACCACACCAAACCATCAAGCAATAGAAAACTACCATGTCACAACAATAAAAAATCACCAAGTGGAACCAACCACGATGCGCCAAGTGTTGACCATTCATTAGCCGATGCAAGACTAGTCAACCTACCAAGTCATGGCCCAAGCAGTGTACAAACAACTGACTGGGCATCCCTACGACCCATATCTCAATTTTTTTAATTATTTCTCAAAACTAACATAAATTGATTTCGGGAGAATCCGATATCATTTTTGAGGGAACCGATTTATGTTGGATTCAAGGTGATGAGATCTACCCTTTTTCGATGGTTTCAAGCCAGTCCAAGAACTTTGAAGTTTGAGAACCTTCTTGATCCATAGGATCACCAGGGACTTGTAGGTACCACCCAGAGATAGATTGGATACACTAAATCTTTCTTTCATCCAATCATGCCCATGCCATATTCAAAACATGAATGTGGGATCTCATAGAATAAACCAATCGATAAACAACCAATGGAATATAGAGGTTAAACCACCTCTAGCCTCACCATACCGTGATCACACCTAAATTGATCATGATATTGCAAAACCAAAACCATATTAGATTATTCAAAATTCCTTCACCATCCATTGAGGAATTTTCCTATCTCCACCAACCTGTTGAGGGCTTCCCAGAGAAAACCATCTCCACCCCCAACATTTGCGATTTTCCAAAGACCACCTCACCCAGATCCAAAACCTTCCAGCAAACCAAATCTCGAGCAAGAAAGAATCCCATCACACCATAGCTATCTGAAAATGGCAAGGTAAGGCTAAAAACCACTGTCGAAAATTGACAAAACCCATGCTAATGATAACAAATGAACCAAATACAAACATGCACATACCATGCATGCCAAGAAAAACTATGAAATCATACATGAAACCTATTACTTGCAAGTATTCCCTCTGAAGCCACTTCGAACAACCTTTCCTTACTTCATCCTTACTTTATTTTGATTTCCTCGCCCTTTATTTTTTTTCCTTGTCCTTGTTTTGCTTGCTTTCTTTCCTTCTCCTCTTGCTGCTCTTCTCCTCTCCCAGGCTAATTCCAAAACAAAACTAAAAAAAGGCCCCAAATTGATGCTTTGTTGTCCTTTTACTATTGATTCCTATAATTTATTCATTTGCCTTCATTTTCCTTCAATTTCCTCCTCACAAGCAACCTGTGACCTTTCAACTCCCTTTTCTCCTATTTTCGTTTATTTTAATAAATAAATACAAATAATGGCCTTTTTCCTTTTCAAAGTCTTTTCCATTGCCTTTGATAATTTATCCTTAGCCATAATATAGAACAAGTGATGCCCACTAGGATGTTTTTCCCAACATTTAGCTTGGAATAAGTGTTCCTTGACCTTGGTCTTGTTTTCCCTTTATTAACTTTATTACATGAGATTTTACCCTGAGGTTGTTACAAACTATTCTAAGATATCAAATGAAACTCGTGCATTTCATTCTTCTTATTAATGCCCCTTCGAAGAAGTTTTGGAACATCTTAGCTAGATTTTATAAAATTTTGTTGTGGCCCCATACATAAGGGATAAAATAAATTTCTAGAGTTAAATGAGACATTCATTACCCGAGAAATAATATGGGAGGTCATAGCTTGACTAGTACTACAAAGAAATGTGTGACCATTTATGCAAGGAATATTGCCAAGGGAATTCAAGGAAATGAAAGTTTGAAAAAAATTGTAAGATATAACATTGAAAAAGGTTATCCTAATTGTGGTAGCCCCTCCTTTATTCCCACTTAAAACAATGACAACTCCATTAGGAAATCCCACCTAGGATACCAAACATATGAGTTGTATTTAGAAGTAGACAATCTATAGTGGCAAGGACCAAGTCATCGGAGAACATAATAGGATGGATCATCTCTTTTGAATAAGGAGGAAATGTAGGAAAATAAGCTAGTTGGAACACAAACATTACCACTCATTACATATTTTCATATCTACAATCCCAAGAATTCTATTGGGTTGGTTATATTCTTTCCACATAGTTAACAGGGGGTTGAGGGGTACCCATAACCCCACTTTATGGGGTCTGGGGCAGCACCCCGAAAAATTTTGGTTTTGGACCCTATGTTAGGTTGGGTGGACCCACCTATGGTTTTGTGCATGATTTCGCATATTTTTTTTGGACACGATGGTTTCGGTCCATGGTTTGGACGCGATGATTTTGGCCATGGTATTGGATGCTCGGCGCATGTATATAATATGTATTGTAACATTGAAAGGAACATAATGAAAAATCAAGCTGGTAGTCCCGGTTTTGGGATCCAATGGGAAATCTCTGTGTATATGTGTTTTATGTATTATTCTCTCGCATTTTTATTTTTTCCTGTGATTTAGAATTCGTATGCAGTTAATTTCTATACGGGGTTAAAACCTACAAATTCGAGCTTGTCTCCTAAATTCTTATTGCAATAATACACTGGATAAAATACAATTTCATATCCTAGCAAGTGTTTTCAATGTAATTTTATCTTGATCCAAAGTTAATATTATGTGGAAGAAAGAGATTACAAGTGTAATAAATTACTTTGGTAAAATAATCATCTAACCAAACTTACATCATGAGCACCACAATCTCAAGACATTTTTCAATTAATTCTTTCATTATTTGGGGTGTACATGAGGAGAATATAAAATTATCAAATACTAATGAGGTGATATGAGGGTAGAATTTCCACCCATACCTACTAGTGATACTCACTAATCCCCTCCTAATTTTGGAAGCATGAGGATTTACACAACTATTTTAGAAAACATTTAGAAGAGTTTCAAATCTAAAATTATCTTATTAAGAAATTTCCATGCCAAACATGAAATATTTCCAATTAAAAGAAAGAACTTTTGATATTATAAGTTTATTAAATCAAACCAGATAGAAATGGTATTAACTTATACCCACTAAAGTGTGATGAAGGTTGCATTCTTTCTATTGTTTCTAGATTAATGGTAAGGAAACATTCAAAAAGTTTTGACAAGAATGATTATAGCAATAAGATAGAATGGAGGTGGTATCCACACTAATCATTTACCATTTACCATATGCAAATGTTATTAACATCATAATTGGAATAGAAATGTGAAAAATTAAAACATACCACCAAATCATGCTTTCTCTCCAAAACCACTTAATGCAAACGTACATGAATTTTGTTCAATGTAATGTATCACTAGTTAAGGTTGTTAAAGAAGTGGTGCTACAATAAAGCCTATAAAACTCACATATTTTATATTTTAAAAATTATTGGAAAATATTAAAAAAATTAAGTATTATCCATACAATATATTCAACAATCCACTATGAAAACTCGAAAAAGAAAATTTCTACATAGCCCAAAAATCACCTTACCCTACATAAAAGGAACCACTGATAAAATTTCAAAAATTTTCAGAGAACATAAGGTCGATGTTGCATTCACTCCTCCAAGCACCACTAGGAAAATGGTTTCCTTTGTCAAAGATTTAATAGACTCAAAACAACACAAATAAGTGTACTCTATTTCGTGTTCATGTGGAAAAACATATATACGTGAAATAGGAAGATTGATAGGCATAAGATTAAAAGAGCACATAACTGACACTACATTTGCATGGAAAAGGCAAGACCAATTCAAAGAGAAGGCCATTATTTAAAGAGAAGAGTAAAAGAGGTCATTGAAATAGAAAAATCATCCAACACAATGAATAGAGACGAGAGCTTAAAAATAACACTTGCAAACTTATATATAGAAAAACTAATAATAAACCTTTATTAAACAAAAATAATAACTCAAAGTCATAGTAATTAATTATTAAACAATTATCAACAAAAATTAAATTAATCCTGATGATAAGCCGACATAAACCAAAATTTCTCTCGAAAAACTATTTATTGCTCAAATTATTCATGTTCCTAACTATCAATTGTAAACTGCAATTTCCCTGATGATGGACTCACCTTCTAAGTCCAAAACATTGGTATAAAAAACAATAACATGTTTTTCCACATAATTATAAAAGAAACATATTATCATTTCAAGAAGATTAGAATCAAAGAAAATTGGAAATTAAAACTATGCTTCAAATGTATTTGGCATGAACATAGTTGTGATCAATATAGGGAAAGTTATTTTTGTTGTCTAACCTTCCATAAAACCTTCTACAAGCATTTGATTGAACAACATTGCATTTTCCTAACTAATAAATTTATATCTCTAATCCAAATGTTCCACCTAGATCTCATTTATGTCCCATGGGCACCTTTAGTTATTGTAGATGCAACCCTCATGTGGACATATTTAAGAATATTCCCTCATTCTATGCTTACCTGACATGAACATAGTCCACATAAAAATAAGACACTAATAAAAACAAACTGACAAGAAAAATATGACACAAAACATGGAAAATCACCAATTATATAGTTGCTAAACACCCAAACATGTTCCAAATGAGAAAGATCAAAAAAAGAAGCCTCAATATCTATAATATATCAACACAATTCTTATTACAAATCATATTAGCTTTTAAAGTAATATGCACATGGAAATATGGATCACAACAAATGAAAGTGCCATTAAATGTACCTAGAATGGTAGGAAAACTAGAATGACACTACATCTATCTATGTCCTAGAATTTCAAGGATAGTAGTGGGTTTTTTCACCTTTAAAAACATCCACACACTACTCCATTAAGAAATTGCGACGTTTATATATACCAATCAAAATATGTTAACTTCATTTGACTATGAAACTCATCTATGCAAATAAAGTATGCATTGTTGGACTCAACTAGGACAAAAAATCATGCATTATTAAAGTGAGGGAAATCCTGCTTGTTGAGGTGTTGAAAATTAAATGGTTCATATTCATTTGTAGGGACATTTAATTGAATTTCAAATAGCATTTTTTTTTCCTCTTTATATTTTTCTTTTGGGCCAAGGAAACTCTTCTTCCTCTTCAAAGATGACTCAAAAGGACCCAATCCACAAGTGAAGTCATAATCCATAATATGAAGACTATTTTCATCATCCTTTTTTAACCAAATCAATCAATTGTTTAGTCATCCTCAATGTACCATGCGACTATTTTGAAGTGGTTCTAGGTAACTAACAAACTCTTTATCCAACCCTAAGTCCATCAAAATATAGCTCAACATTATGACTGGGCATGGAAATTGTGTTAGCATCTTCTTTTCTTTGCTTAAGAAAGAGTAGTTCCTTCTATTTCATTATCTCAAGAATAAATTTATGGAATATACAAAAACCCTGAACTCTAAGAGGCGATAGGGAAACCAAGGGCATGATGCCAAAGTAAAGCATCACCCCACTATAACAGACAACAAAATATTTCATTACATACTTTATGATGAACCATACAAAACAAAAGCCTGATCTATGACATACAAACATCCACATCACTCATGCGATAAGCCCGTCAAGACTCGTGGCTCCACCAAAAAGCACCAACAGATCTGACGGTTAACACAACCACATGAAATGATGGCACCCCGAAGTATCGTACCACCTAAAATGTGCGAAACTTAACTTGCGATGGAGGGTGGTATCATCACCCCACTCTGGCCACGTGGCGGTAGTCTAATGGTATCACTCCAAAAAAAACTAAACCACTTACTATCCCAAATCAGTGCAATCACGCGTAAACCGCTTTATCCTGGTTTTCCGACTGAGAAGAGGAATGAAGGGTAATTATCGTTGCCGGGAAATAGGACAAGCCATAGCGACCTCCGTTGACTGTGGACAGAACCTGTTGAGTAATCTGAAGAGGAAGGGGCCTGGTCACTTTCCACCAGGGAGAAACAAGACAACTTTGAACCTGTCTGTCTTCCCATAGCCTCCATGAGAACTCAGATCACACTTGATTAAACATCCTCATACCTTTGCTTTCCTTTGGGCCCAATGTTTGAAAAGTTCTCTATCTTCAGTTGCTTGTTCCTCACAAAGAGCTTTTACTCTTCCGAGAGACATTTCCTTCCATTTCATCTCAAATATATTTTCTGTATTAAACACTCCTTGATTGGAAAGAGTATCCGCTAGTTTGTTGGCTTCTCATCTAACATGTCTGAAACTAACAGTTCTTAGACTCAGGAGATGTTTTCGTATTCTCTGATACACTTGTATTAGTCTCAAATGTTTTGAGACCTTCTCCGGTGCTGCTCCACAACTGATTGTTCTCACAGCATTTATAGAGATTTCTGAGTCTGCCTCTATGATGACATTTGAGTCATGATTTTGATTTAGTAGTTCTAGGCATTGTTCCAAGGCCATTAATTCAGCCATGCTATTTGTGGCTTTACCTAAGTGGCAGTGGAAAATGAAGCTTACAATTCCATCTTCATCTCTTAACACCCCTCCATAACTAGCTATTCCAAGGTTGCCTTTCGAAGCCCCATCTATATTGGATTTCATGTAGCCTTTCATCAGAGGCTGCCAAAAATCCTTTTCCTTTCCCAAATTTTATTCTCTTCTCCTGATTCCATTGATAATGGTCTCTTGCAATCCGAGTTGCCTAAGGGTTCTCACCTCATTTATAGTGGGCGCATTTTTGGGAAAATTGTGAATAGTTGTACCAACTGTCTCTCTAATCTGCTTCAAGATCAGATCCAATAGGCCAAGAGGACTAGATTTTTCATCCTTGAAAATTCTTTTATTCCTTTCTTTCCAAACATTCCAAATGATGAAGCTAGATGTAAAGGCCCATGAAAGATTGAGAATCTCATTTTCCGAAAAGTTCCTTCTCCACTTGATCAGGGTATTTGTGATGCTTTCTTTATCTCGATCTACCTGTTGAAAAATGGTTGCAAAAGAGTCCCACACCTATGTGGTAAATGTGCAACTGTTAAGAATATGCTCCATTGTTTCCTCTTGAGCTTCACATAGCTGACATCTAGAGGGCCCAATAATCCATTTTTTCCTAATTTTGTCCCAAGTTAATTTTTTCTTATGGTGAACTAACCACATAAATAGCTTGATCTTCATCCACCCTTGTTGGCTCCAGAGTTGTTTCCAAGAATTCGTTGCAGTGTTGGAATCCAGGTTTAGGAGAATCTTCTTAGCTTCCTTAAGGTTAAAGGAGCCTTCTTTATTGAGGCCCCATCTTAACTGATCTTTCCCCTCTGTTACCAATATTTTCCTCTGTTTTAGTGTGCTCATAATTTCCTTGGCTTTTATTTTTAGGGGACTACCATCACTACAGTCTATGCTTCTCTAATTTCTCCATCTTTCATAGCCATAAGGAGGATTCTAGAAATCTTTAACTCTAGTTAGTCCCTAGGAATCTGTTTCCTTCTTGAGGTCTTTATAGTCTTCTTTTAGCAGCATTGGTTCTTGTTGCCATTTGTCCTCCCAAAAGAGAGAAAGATCCCCTACTCTGATTTCCCAAAAATTGTGGTCTTGTACTAGGCATCTGTTTTCCCAGGCTTTATTCCAGATGTAAGAGCCCTTTATGTGTCCAGACATTCTAATAAGATCATTAGCTTTCTAAGAGCTTGCATATTTTTCTTTCTAGGTTTTAGCCCATTGAGTTTCTCGTTCTTTGACACATCTCCTCTAGAGTTTGGCTCCTAACACATTACTTAAGATTTCCTGATCATCTACACCTAGTCCCCCGTGACTCTTCGATTTGCAGATTTTGTCCCAAGAAACAAGTGCCCATTTATTTTTTGTCTCTTCCTTGCCCCAGAGGAAGTCTCTCTGGATATTCCTGAATTGCTGCAAGACCCCTTTGGGGGCTAGGAGAGCTGATAAAAAGAACACCGGGATTGACTATAGGACAACCCTTATCAGAATCAGCCTGCCAGCTAGGTTCAAAGATCTGATCATCCATTTTTTAACTTTGTCTTGCATCTTACTAAGTACTGGTTCCCAAATGCTATTGTGCAAGGGTCTGTCTGTAAGGGGAATTCCCAAATACTTTGAGCTGAGGGTATCCCTTTGGAAGCTCAGAATTCTTGAGATATTTCTCTGAATTGCAATGTTAGTATTTAAGAAAAATAAATGATTTGGAGAGACTTACTTCCATACCTGTAGCCAAGGAAAAATTATTCAGGATTTGTTTGTACTCTGAAGCTTCTTTGACAGTAGGAATTCCATGCAACATTGTGTCATCCACAAATTCTTGATGGGTCATTGTCTAGCCATTCTCGATTAATTGAAGTCCTTTAATTTTTCCCAAGTTTTTAGCCTGCTTAATGGATCTTCCCAATCCTTCCATCGTGAGGATAAAATGAAAGGGAGAGAGTGGGTCGCCCTGCTTGAGACCTCTAGAAGGAGTGAAGATAGTTGAGGGAGATCCATTGGCTAGATTAGAAAAGTCGGAAGAAGTTACAAGAGCCATAACCCATCTGATCCAGTTATGATCAAACCCAAAAGCAACAAGGATCCTCTTGATATAGCTCTAGTTGACTTTGTCATAAGCTTTGGAAATATCTAATTGCATGATCATACTAGCCTGATTTTTAGTGGTTAGTGTGTGGACTGTCTTATGTGCTAGAATGATATTATTAAGAATTTTTCTGCCTTCCACATAACCGGATTGTTCACCTGAGATTAAATAAGGAAGAAGAGGTTTGAGTCTGCTAGCCAATATGTTGGATATAATCTTATAAACCACATTACATAAGGCAATGGGTCTAAAGTTATCAGCAATCAAGGTTGAATCCTGTTTGGGGATTAGAGAGATGAAGGAGGTGTTGAGGGCTTTCAGAATAGTCTTGTTTCTTCTAGAATCCTCCACAAAATTCAGGATGTCTTGCTTGACAATGTTCCAGCAGGCCTTAAAAAAATCCGTATTGGAACCATTTGGGCCTGGAGCTTTGCCATTCTGAATGTCCATGATAATCTCACTGATTTCCTCTTCAGTGACTGGTTTGTTCAGGTTGAAATTGTCCTGTCTAGTCACCAACTTAGGGATGTTCTTTGCAATTTCTACTATGCATTGCTCCCTGTCTGGATTATTCTCCTTAGTGATACTTCTAAAATGTTGAACCAACACTTCTTCGATATTCTTGTGAGAGGTCTGGAGTTACTCTTTGTCATTCAAAATCACAGAGATTCTGTTGTGAGCCCTATTGGCTATGGTGGATCTATGAAAAAAATTTGTGTTAGGATCGCCTTCTTTGAGCCATTGAATACGAGACTTTTGTCTCCAAAATATTTCCTCTTGTTTACATAAACTATCCCATTCTTGATGGTGTTTATCAGCTTGCTGACTTTTGTCCTTATCAAAACCCACTGTGATCAACGCTTGATTGAGTTCCTGTAGTTTGGCTTCAACTTCCTTTTTCTACATAAAAATGTTGTCAGAAACCTCCTTGTTCCATTCTTTGAGTCTGAATTTAATGTTCTAAAGTCTTTTGTGTATGATGAACATGTTCATGCCATGGATCTGCAGGTCTTATGCCCACCATTTTTCAATGTTGTTAATGAAATCTGGGCGGGAGAGCCAGATATTCTCAAACTTGAAGGGCCTATTCTTGGGAGAATCAAACCCCTCAAGTTCTAATTGTATCAACCAGTGATCAGAACCTCCAAAGGGAAGAACCTTAGCTGTTATTTCTCTAATTACTAGCATAAACTCCTCTGAGATCAAAAATTTGTCTAACTTGGAGGCGACCTGAGCCTCACCTCCTCTTTTATTGTTCCAAGTATAAAGGCCATTATGCGTTGCCGAGTCAACCAGATTCATGTCATCAATAAAGGTTTGGAACAGTTCTGAGTCCTTATTTAGCAATCTGGTGCATCCTTTTTTTCTGAAAGTGATTTAATCATATTAAAATTTCCTCCCAAGACCCAAGGTATTCCTTCATGTCTACTCTTGAACTGTGCCAAGGAGTTTAATAGTTTTAGTTTTTCATCTATTCTTGGTGGCCCATAGACATTTGTGGTGAGGAAAGTGTCTACAACTCCCACTGGTTGAATAATTACAGATAGATAATTTATTGATGCCTCCGCATCCAAAATACTAACTCTTTCGGGATTCCATAGAGTGAGGATGCCTCCCACTATGTTTTCCGCGTTCATTTCAAGAAAATCAAAACTGTTCATCCATTTTCTATGGATCTTCTTTAACTTTTGAATGGAACATTTTGTTTCCTAAATAAAGATGATATCTAGTGTTACTAGTTTCATTCTATGACTTAACATTCTGTGTTTTCTTTTACTACCTAGACCTCTAATATTCCAAGATATGATCTTCATAATTAAAGATTGGTGAAAGAGTAATGGGTTAGGTCTTTCATCTTACTCGAATCTATCGTTAGCTTTCCACACTTCCTCAAGAGCTGATTTTTCTTTTTCCTACCCCTCTTCTTTCCTGGATTTCTAGTTGCTAATCCTGGAGTTGATTTCATAGTTTTCACCCCCCTATGTTCCTACTTTTGAATACTTTTACCTTTATCCAATCCTCTTTCCTGGGTTTTCCATAAGAATAATTGTTGTATTCTAGAGCATTCTTCTAGAGGTATTGATTCTATTCCTTCCTTGGATGCTTGGCTCAAGAATCCTTCCAGATCCAAGATTTCCTTGTCTAAAATTTCCTATAATTCATGATCTTCTAGATCTAGTTCGTTTTGGGTCATTTCCTGGTCCATCTCCATTTCTGTCTCACTCATAACAGTCTCATTTTGAAGAACCATATCTTAAGATTTTTTTCTGTCTTCTTCTATTTCTTTTTCATTGGGATCTTTCTCCTGAGATTGATCATCCTTTGTGTTATCCTCATTCTCATCCAACACTTGAAACCTATTCTGACTGACCTTCTGCCTTTCGTTCTATTTTTGTTTCATTCCCCTTTTTCCCCCTTTACTTCTACTGCCACTTTCTGAAAGCTCTCTGTATCCTTCGAGGTATTGAGGTATTCTTTATTATCTGCTTTTTTGAGAGGGAAATCTCTGAACAGATGTCCATGTCCATGGCATCTACGACATTTGAATGGGATATGCTCGTATTCCATGATTTGCACCCACTCCTCATCATAAACTTCCATAATAACTTCATCACAGAGAGCTTCTGATAGATCCATTTCTACACATATTCTTGCAAAGCAAGTATATTTCCATCTTTTTGTTGCTTCAGAAACTTTGACAAAACATCCTAGTTTATTACCAATAGCTGCTAGCGATTCCATTTGCCAATAATCAAGAGGTAGAGAATATAGCCTTACCCATACTGGAACCAAGGTGAAGGTCTCCCGCTCTGGGATGAAGTTCATCATCCAAGGCCTCATATAGAGACCAGCCACTGCATAGAAGTAGGGTCCTCCTTCGAATATTATGTCTTTGTCTTCGATGTTTGAGAACACCACTGTGAAGAATCCCTTTGACCCAAGATGTAGGTCAATGCTTCCTTTGGGCTTCCAGTGATACTTGATCCACATTTGCAAATCTTTTTCAGTGGGCCATAGTCCCATGAATTTATAGATAATGGCATAGTTCCCCATGTGTTCTCTATGCGCTTGCAGAGCAGGGTCATTTAATATTACTCTAGGAGTGATTGTTGTTTTAGGCTTGCAAGGTCCCTTTTTCCTGTGTTCTCATGAACCAATATTTTTGTCTTCTTCCTCCTTATCCTTTATGCTACTATTTGCCTTGGTCTTAGTCCCCTCTGTCCCCTTAGCATTATCTCTTATTTTCCCCAGCCACACCTTTTTTGTTACCTTCCATTGTTTTTTTTTGTTGGAAACTGCATCCTTGTAGGAGGAAGTTGAGCTCCCTCCTATGCTACCCTCCATTAGCAACCATCTCTACTATTTTTTGAACCATTGCTGCTTGCTCCTGCCTTTTTTCCTTCTCCCTGTGCCACCAATTGTGTTAGCATCTTCATCAACATTTGGTGTCTCTATATTTACCTTAGGAGGCTTATTGTAGGAATCTAGTGATATGGTCTCATGATTTAATAATGAGTTTTAATCCATTGAGGGGGAATACAACCAATCCAAATTTATGACATCCTTATGAATGTTTCCACAAATAGACAATTGGAAATCATAAGCTATAACATTGGACCAATGCAAAGTGATAAGATATCGCATATTTGGTAAACATTTCGACTCCTCACTCGATAAGCATTATATATTCTCTCATGAGAACAATAATCACTATGTGGAATTTATTTTTTTTAATTGATAATTCAATTTGCTCATCTTTCTTGTAGTTTTTTCAAATACCCTTCTTTTTTCAAAAATTACTTAAACTAATAACAAGATTCAACATTTGTTAGGAGAATATATAACAACCAATTCATCCTATAGTAATATTTCTTTATTCTATCAAATAGAAATTTTGTTTTCAAGTAACCATGATATGACCCCACGACATTATTTGTCTTATGATTTGCATGGGGAAAATCTTGACAACCTTTTACCCATAACCCTAAATGCAAAAAAAATAGTTAATGAATATATCTCATATGTATGAAAAGAAAAAGGACAAATCAAACAAAGAGTATGTGAACTTACAAATATTATGAACAAAAACCTAATTATCATGGATTTAGGCCAAGAACTTCTCCTCATTATTATTTTTTCAAATGAATCCATTAAACTTCATCATTGGAGAAATCTTTCATAACTGAGCCTAGATCATTAAAAATATATATTTTTTCTATATTACTGGCCAATCAATTCACATTTTTTAGCCATATCATACATACGTTCCAAACTCAAAAGATAACTTTTCACCTTGTCATTCTCTTCTCATGTTAGTGAATTTTTTTATAATGAGTACAATTTACAATGTAGAAAACGAGATTGATGTTGCCTTAAATTAATTATTTTGACCTATGCATCATTTACCTTGAAGGCGATGACACTCTAATTAGGATGAGTTCGGTACAACCTATGGATGAGGTGCTCCAACCATAGTGCAATGCCTTGTGATGTATCACATGAAACCACCACTCAAGCAAGTGAAACTCAAATATCTTTCTCATCGAACATCACGAGTGTGTACAACTAATACTGCTATATTTGAAAACCATATGAAATCAAGTTTAGTTCATTAATAATTATGAATCTCTACAAATAAAATAATTGTAGTAAATAAATCGTTGATAATACACTCACGACATATTTATTTTTGTTGAATGTTGAGTCTATGGCTGTTAAGCTATTATGGGATAGCTTGACCATGGTCTCCAACAACCACTTCATTTGAATTCCAGCTATAAAATAGATCTCCTAACCATTGGGACATTGATAGAAGAGAGAAACATCTTGGTGTTCTTTATAACAAATGTTCACACTCATTCAATCCTTCTTATGCAATTGATATTTTCTTTCATTGGAGGATTATAGATGTGTAAAATTCCTTTCTGATACAAAAAAATTCCCTATCCCGAGCTAAGGCATCCATGTCCAAATAATTTTTAATGTGCATTTTACAGATTGATTCAATCAACACTTCCAAGAAAAATAACTTTCTACATAAGAAACCATGTCTTTTACTAACCTTGGCTTCTGAAGCCATGACAGGGCCATTCTTTGATATCGCCATGTTCATATATGTTATATGTTAATATTTCTATCTTGGGGCTTTGGACCATAACTTTTACAATGAAATTGCATTACAATCATTGTTTTTCACAAATGCAGATCTTATTTTCATTCCATGTTGTCCTCTTGTATCCATCGGGCCATATGAGAAAGCATGAATGCATAATAAATTTTGAAAGGTCAGTACATATGACTAATGATAAATTACTATTAATACCAATATTTAAATAATGTATCTCTAAAATATTTTCACATCACATCATAAGGAATCACTAACCATTGAGCTTAAGTGTTTGTTTTGTTAGTGGGTGAAATAATATGGATCTTCCTAGTTCATTTCCTCTCCTCCATTAATTTCAAGAAGAATATGTAAATATATTTTTTCAATTCAATCAATATCCCTACTAGCTCATGTATTTTATACCAAACTAAATACTTACAAGAAAATATGATCTTTTCTTTAAGGTCTTTCACAACAAGGACCATGATAATATACCACTTCCTTTGATTTCCCATTTTCTATGAATGTAAACAAACAATGTGGAAACACATTAGAAAAATATTAATCCATTGACACTTTGAATAGAAAGAACAAATCCTGACAAAACCCAACAAAATTCCATTGTGGATTACACTGTTGGATAGTGTCCTCTATTGTCATTGTCAAATAAACAAGTAAGTACATGTGTGTTTTCCTCATAATCAAAATAACATCTCAAGGGTGAGGAAACCATGCCTAAAATCTTGCTAAGGGGCATGATAAGGTAATAATTTAATATACATGTATATACATTATTCTACTTGGTTAGATGCAAGCTATTAATGTTATGACAATAAGAGATAAATTATTCAAATAAAAATTTCTACTATAATGAAATTCAAAAGAGAATGCATGACCATAAAATCCTTTATATTTCCTTCTAAGCTTTGTGATTAGTTTTGGTTAGTTACATAAGTCATGCCTACAAATCCTTAAATAACCAACTTTATGGAGTTATTATTTATTTTTAGGTAACTTCCCTTTGGAGTTGTTGAGTTTTGACATTTGAGCAGTTCAGTTACAACAACTCAAAAGGATAATATTTGTTAAAGATAACCATATTTTTTTTAGGTATACCCTTTGAACAAGTTGTTTATACCCAATTAATAACATCAAAATGAGATATTTAAGAACTTCGCCAACATGGTTTCAAAATTGTGAAGAATTTTTTGTGCCAACGTGGCAGCTCTAAACATGGAACAAAAGTCCATGAGATCATTACTTAATCAGGATTTCAATATAACTTTTCTATGGAGAATTCCCTCATAGACATTTATGCCAAATGCGGGAGCATAAGGGACGCAAATAATGTGTAGAAATTATATTGTAGATTTGAAGCTACTCATGAAATTTACTAAAACACAAGACTCAAATGTACTCTACTGCTCTGTGTAAGTCAATTCACAATTGAGATCACAAATGACAAACATGCAAGAATATTTAACACACATAAAAAGAGATTTATCTAGGGGAAAGAAACTACTCAAAACCCCTTCCTGTATGTAATGAATTAATCAAAGAATAAAAATGTAATACAATGCTTGCTAAAGTCTGAGAACACCCTAAAAATGTATAATTTATCTCTCTTCCTAACTTACTCAATCTCGCCAACACTTAGCCATTTTTCAAGCCCTCCAAGCTCCTATTTTATTCCTTGAGGAATTAGGCCCCTATTAGTTAGAAAAATTCAATTAAATTTCATAATTCATTTAGGCGGATCCTCTCACTTCATGCTCCACTTGTACACATTGGAATAGTCTTCAACTCATAATACACTGCCTTAGAATTTTGATCTCACATAGGTAACTCGAATTCTCTACATGCACCGATTATTTTGGGCCAATTGATTAGTTAACTGATTGATAGCTAAGTGTTGTTGAAGTCACAATTCTACAACTTGACCTTCCCCTAGTTCCCTAAATAGTTTGAACTATTTCACCTAACCATAACTTAATTTAACTCAATTTAACTAAAGATTGCCCAACTCAAAGTAACTGAGTGACAAGTGCCATGTCATCTCAATTAACTACTTCCAAGATTTATGCTAATATGGAAATTCAAATTTTCTCTAATTTGACCATTGCAATGTGAAACTAATATTTTCTTATTGTATTTTCAACACTTCCTCTCACCAAGAAATGGATTATCACCCACCCCTATCATGCCTCTACGGAATGTATTTTATGTGACACTTCTCATTGTTGTTTCTTCTCCTGTAACATTTCCAACTCAGAAGAAAAATAAAAATATTCATTGAATCAGTTTACAACTATCAAGTGGGAAAACCATGTCATTGTTGACTCTGATACTGAGCCTCCTTCCCTAATATTAACAATCCTCTACACTCCTCAGTATATGACTGACATTTATCTCCTACTAGTCAATACTATGGGACCCTCTAGCAAGGTAATGATCCATTAGGAGAACACCTCAATGAATCCTGCCCAAATTTCTGCACCTCTTGGACTAATGATCTGCATCACTCCACCTCACTCATCAAGGTAAATTTGGATGTTCTCCCTCTTCCCATTTTGCTCGAACTGTCTCCATACTATAGGTATCGGGTTTAGGCATGTATTCACTCTTCCGCCTCCCCACCTCTCCATTTGTGGCTACTCCGCAACTTCTTGAGGATGCAGCTTAATAGGAGTAACATGTTCCTTATCAACCACCTTATATATAGTATTTTCCTTGCTCCTCAAGGTCGTGCATACATATTCTACCTCAAGTGCATAAATTTTCTTAACTTGACTACCTATATCCTTTACCTATTCCATAGCTATGTGCCTCAAATATGCTTTACCTTTACTGAAATCACATCATAACCATAATCTTCTAAAACTACAACAGATATGATATTTTTCTTTAGTCCTCGAATGAACATGACATCCTTGAGTCTCAGAGGGGATCCCAACGCCCTCTAAAAGATGATTGTAGCAATACCAATTGTGTTGTACCTTTTTTCATCCCTCAATATTCATCTAGAGTTCTTCCTCCTTTAAGTCACTGAAAAAATCTCTATTCCCTATCATGTGGAATGAGGCACCATTGTCGAAGTACCACAACCTCCCCATCAAAGTGTTGTCCATGCATGTGATAAGGGTGCAATCAAGCTCGAACTATGAAGCCAAATATTCACCTGCCACTATTGTAGGATCCTTCCTGCTAGGATTATTTATGGACACTTTGTGGCATAGTGCCCGAATTCATGAAAATTTGAAGAATTTGATTTTGGACAAGTATTTCTTCTTTCCCTATTCTCTAGAAGAAGCCTCACCCGGGGAAAATTTTAAGAACCTCCCTAAATTTATATGTATAATAAATGGGTGAATTTCCATGATACATAGGAAAAATGGAAGGAAATTTTATTAATAATATAATATGTATATATAATATTTTTTCACAAATCTGTCACCAAATTATATTATCTTGTAAATCACGGTGAACCACTAGTACAAAATGGTGAATCACTAAGAAATCCAAGGGTTGTTGCAGTCGCTCTTTAGAAAATGTCTATAATAAGGCTCTATAAAAGGAATAAGTCACAACCGTATTCAAAGCCTAACAATTTGGTGTGGTTGAGAGTAAAAATGCTCTCAAGCCACATAGATGTCAAAAAAATTCTGAACGAAGAGTAAAATAAATAATATTAATAATATAATATCTAAGTGGAAACCTTATTAATTCACTTGGGATGGACCTTTGGCTGAAAGCCACCATGGAGTCAACTTAGGTCTACAATGAAGGCATTCCTCCTCATGAAAACCCTATTAGGATAGTTAGGTAAGGCACCCGTGAAAAACATAAATGGCATCAATAACAAGACAAGAAGATTGAGAAAACAAAGGAAAAAATGGAGGATTTTTTTTTTTGGTTCATAAGCGTTTTCAAGTAAAAATGCACTATATAGGACTAGCAATAGGCCAATGAAGATCTCAAACTAGATTGAGAAACAAAGCATTCCAAGATACCTACACCAATAAAAAAATTCAAAGGATTAATGTATCTAAAAAATTGGAAGGATTTAACACCTTCTCTATATACTCCATTTCATCATCCTCTTTATTATTGATGGACCATACTAATTGTAGAAAACACCATTTCCAAGTCCCATTAGCATTATTCATATTCCCCATATTTTTTGCAAAATGATTGTATGTTTCCATTACAGAACAAAGTTCTCTTACTATTGTCATGGACAATCATACAATACAACTGCTTCCATTGGTGAAGGTTATACATCACACAAATCATCACTTGTATCATCTTGGATGAAAACCTTATTCAACAATATTCAACATACACAACCCCATGTGGTTTTCAGTGAACAACATTCATACCACTAACTCCTCCCAATATGCCATGAACGCTCATCTCCACAATTGGCAGTCATACAGGAGTTCACAAATGCCTACGTAAAAGGGATTGGATGAAGGAAAATAATGTCCATCATCTCAAACAAACGTATTCAAATATGGTTATGGAAACACATGAATGTAATTATGGCCATGTTCATGAACCTCAACTTGTGAAGATGGAGAAGGAAATGGTTATTTAATAAGTTAGCACCCAAATTCAAGCCCATATGGCTCTATTGATATTATGGTTCCAAGTAGATCTGCTTCATCTTTCAGGTTAGTGGACACTATTTTGTTGGTCTCTCACACATGATATTTTTCTTATATCCCCTATTCCACTCCCCCCATATCTTGATTTATCAAAATCCTTGTTTCATCCTGGTTCTGCCCCTGGCCATCACATAAGTAAACGTTAAGGAGGTTGCTTGCACATGAGAGAAAAATATGACATAAAATCCTTGTAGCATATTATTTGGAGCTTGCCCCTAGGGTAGCTAGAGAGGAATTAGAAATATTGAAATGAAGCAAGAGTGGGAAGAATATTCCTGTCAAATATAGAGGTTGAAGAAAATATAAGACATTGGAATCTAGACTTGGGGAATACTAGATCAAGGCACACCCAATATATGTAAACAACATAATATCTCTATTAGCAAGAGAAACTACCCTGGGTAAAGTCATGTTTGAAATAACTGAGTCCCAAAAAGATATTGTCGTGTGCATAGATACTATGTAGTTACAAGTGGACAATTTGGATTACAAGGTGACTTTTGTTCCAAGAAATTAGTAGAATTAGGATTTCCTAAGAATGAGTAAGAGGAGGTTGAACCTTCACCCAAACAAGCATATTCCCCCTAATGGTGGTTGGGTTTATTATTTTTATTTTTATTTTCTATATTAGGCTATACAACCTACTCATTAGCTCTAGTTCTAAGCCTTTGATTGCTTTGTTGGTAGTCTTAGGATACATGAATTATATATTTATATTGTTACAATCAAAATAATAATTTTTCAAATACTTTACTTATGCACTACTATTTTGGTTTCCCTAATGGAAGACTAATATCTACATGAACGATGTTTTCTCATGTAAAGTAATACAAAGGTGTGACTAGCTTACCAAAAAAACAATATTCAACTTACATAGGTATGTAGAGGTATCATTCCATTATTGTCAAGGGTTCCAAATAGAGATTTTCCTATGGACAATGATACAGACCCTATTTTTCAAATAACATTATTCACGTTGGAAACATTTCTTGAAGCATTAGAATCATCAAATACTTATAAACACTTTCCTTAATATTCTACAACTTTCAAATATGTATACCCTATTCTCTTTTCAAAAGTAGGTATATTCTGGGCCAATATAGGAACCATACAAGAATTGTACAAAATTTATATGATTACAACAAAAAATAAACATCAATAGGTATACATACTCGTAGAATGTTGTCACAAAAAGAAATTCTTAGATAAATGTTGGTTTTCATTATTACTTTAATAAAGTGATCATTATCATTGGTTCGTAAGTAAGTTTGGAGAACCTTGAAATCATAGTAACCTAAGTTTGAAACCTGATGAATGAGTTCTATGTGGGGTATCTAGTCTCCCTGAGTTACGATTTTGCCTTAAAGTGATAAACAATGAGAATAAAGGGGGGTGGGTAATGGTGGTTCCTATGCTAATTTGGAAAGACTTGTTGAGCCCCAAAATAAAGAAAAGACACTCCAATATATTTTCAGTGAAAGACAATTTGGTCAGTTATATTAGAATAGTGATTACTGTAGGGCCACCATTTCTGTAGTGGAAAATTTGATTGAAAAATGAAAAAGTTGAAATTATGAAATTTGGATTTTAGGGTAGCGACATCTGGTCAAATGATAACCTGTTCAAACTGCCAATTATACATTCCACTATTTTATTTCTTATAATGTTCTTGACTAGAGAACATCTTACACCTCCAACTCTAGTTTGTTTTTATAACTAAAATCGACTTATGGTAATAGCTGGAAAAACCAAGCTTCCTTTGAATCAGTTGATTGCAATATCATTAAATATTTTTCTCTAGGGAAAGAAATATATTCTAGTCAAAATACACACATTTTAAAAATTCTATATTATCTCAAATCTGGGCTAAAATTTGAATTTTGAATAATGCTGGGAAGATTTTGAAAACAAAGGATAAAACAACATTGAAAATTTGAAACACTTGTCGAACTCCTCAAAACAAAAACGTTTCAAGCAAGTACATAACATGTAAAATAGCTCTTTTGAAAAAGTGAGGATGTAGACTTAGAAATAAGAGTCCTTAACAAAACTTTATATTTAAGGATAAGTGTTACAAGAGTCATATAGTTAAAGATAAGAGTCGTAAGAGTTATATTTAAATATAAGAGTCATATGAGTCATATATTTACATATTTACGTATTTTCATATTTATATAAATTTAATTATTGCTTATTAACATTTATAAATGATAGGTTAATTTTGAATATTATTCATCTAATACTTACTTTTGTAATATTATATTTAAAGGCTAATATATGATTTTATTTTATTTTTGTACCAATTTAAATTTTTAAAAATTATAAAATATTGTATATTGGTTGGTACTTGTTGTTTCCTTGATGTATATAGATCCTGACTTTTCGAAACAAATAACAGATTCATATCTAAATACGTATAAATTTGAAAAAAAACCCATAATGGCATTCAGGCACATAATGTTAAGCATGCCATCTATGAATCTAGCCTACACAATAGATGTGGGCCTTTGTAGATTGAAGTCTATCACATAGAGAATGAAATCAAACGACATAAATTAGAATTCAGGTATCAACCTACATAAATTAATTATCAAGCATAAAAAAATAGTAAATATCACCCATATGTGAGATTTATGGGTTGAATCAACATATAGCTGAAACCGAAGTATTGAGGCTAGAGAATCACAATAGAAGATAAAATCATCTCAGACAATAGAACAAAGATAAAGCAAATAAGTGGAGAACATAAATCACATATGTATTAAACACACATTCCTTGTCTTATCCTTGATTGTTAAGGTAGAGGAGAGCTTACAAATTTATAGGTTAGGGAATCTCTATAATTCTCCAATTCTGTCATGTGGAATACATGATTGCACAGTGGAGTCATTAGGATGACGTAGTAGGTTTGTGTTAGTGGCATGGCCAATTGACAGCTGAGGATGGTGCAGAAGTCTTCATTTTTGCGTGGCTAGCAGATGACTAAGGATGGCACTAAAGTCTTCATTTTGACATGGGAAGTAGATGACTGAGGACAACAAGGTCAGCACAGAAATTATTTTTATTCAACTACATGTTTAACATTCTCCCACTTGAAGCCAAATGAAGAATCATGAATCAAGTCACACCGATTCCTACCATGCCTCTACATACCTCATGTTTATTTGTTGGTAGAATCTTTGTGAGCATATCAATATGATTCTTATCTATATGGATCCTTTCCAAGGATAATTTTCCTAGCTCCAACACATGCCTGATCCAACAATACCTTAAGTCAATGTGCTTGGCTTTTAAGTGAAATGCTATGTTTTTTTGCCAAGTGAATGGCACCCTGACTATCACAATATAGCAGATATTTTTCCTTCTTTATTCCTATCTCTATTAGGAATTGTTTCATCTACAACATATCTTTACAAGCCTCTGTTGTATTTATGTACTCTACCTTTGTTGCAGAGAGAGCTATTATTCTTTGTAGCCTTGACACCCAAAATACAACTGCCCTTGTAAATGTGTACAAATAACCTATAGTGGACTTTCGGGTGTCTATATCCACAACCATATATGCATCTGTAAATCCTTCAAGCACAATCCCATTATGACCAAAAGATAAACAATAATGACTTTTACTCTTGAGATACCTCAAAAACCATTTTACTGCTTGCCAATGTTGTTTGCCTGGATTGGCAAGGAACATTCTCACTACTCCCATTGAATAGGAAATATCTAGTCATGTACATACCATGGTATACATCAAGCTTCCAACTACTGAAACATAAGGAATCTTACTCATTTCTTCCTTCTGCTTGTCATCACTAGGACATTACTTAGTACTCAACTTGAAGGGAGTTGCAAGGGGTGCACCATTGACTTGGAATCCTCCATATTAAATGTGTCGAGCACCTTCTTGATATATTTTCCTTGTGACAAACAAAACCTTTTATTTTTCCTGTCACGCATGATCCTCATGCATAATATCTATTGTGATGGACGCAAATCCTTCATTGCAAATTTTCTACTTTAACAAAGTGCTAGTCCATGTTGCATATGCAGGGGAGAAAAATATTGTTATTTCATTGGTTGAAGGTGAAAATTGTGGTCAAACTACCAAGGAAAAATTTGGAGAGGCTACACCTATTGAAGACAAACAAGATGTAGAGATTGTATCTACTCCATTATGCACTAATCAGAGTAATATAATGTAGCTTGTAATTGAGCCAATAGAGAAACTAGTAGATAATATAATAACCATTAGTCCTACAAAGTTGGTCCAACATTTCTAGCCACAAATGCTTCAACGTTACTATTGGTTTATGAATGTAGTCATAAGCCTTCTAGTTCATTTCATGATAAAGAAATTAACAACACAGATACATTAGTGGGAAGTGAAACACCTCAATCTGTTGCAAATTTAGATGACACGGTCAGACCTAGTTCGTTGGTTGAAAACATTAAATGTTTTGGACTTACATCAGATACCCATCATATTATAAAATCCCCAACTAGGAAAAATATTGAAGAGGAAAATGAAATGTTTGTGTGTTTTCATAATGTTTCAAATGATAAAATCTCATATAAATCACATGCAAGTACACGAGGCGATAACCATGGAGAAAAGAATAACACTGTAGAGGAGAGAGCAATGTATGGAGGGCTAGCTGAAACAAGCAATGGGAGATTAAGCACTGAAAGGAGGAATATGGACCCCAAAGACGAAGATGCATCTACCACAACGGATTCTATGCAGTGTGGCAAAATAGTTGGAATGGCTACAAAGAATAATTAAATATCTATTAAAAGAGCAAGGTCAACTGGATCAAATGAGAAAATTTTCTTCCCATCTCAAAAAGGTCGATGTGATGCTAATGAAGAAACTGCTTCCAATGATAATTTTGGACTTAACAAAAATTTGATATCTAACAAGTTGTAAATTCATACTCAAAGTGATGTTATCTCACCTCAATTTATGAGTCCTCTGAAGGGATCAAAATTTCCAGCTACTGCAAAGACACTAAAACATTCTCCACCAGAAAGACTGCAAGTAAAAGTGATCATATAAATAGTGTGAGAATAAAGAATATCATTCCAAGACAGATGGATGACAATAAGACATCCTGTTTAGCCCAGGAGTTAAGAAAAGAATTGAGAATAGCATCTCACCATGACACCAAAATTGACCTTGGTAAGATTTATGCTTCTGATGAAACACTTCTTGCATCATTCAAGGATGCAATGATTAAAACACATGGAAATGAAAAAAGTGATAGAACTAATAGATCTCATCTTAGAGTGATCCACCAACCACTGAAGAGAGGGAAGATACATGAACACCTAACAAAGGAACTATATGGTACTGGAAATGGAAAACATCGTGCTTGGGAGATTGAATTCTAGAAAGATTGGTGTGATAAAATAAAACAAATCAAGAAGGTTGAGAAACATGATTCCATCATGAATGTTGTGAAAAAGAGCCTTGATGCATGTTCTAAATATCTAGAAAAAGAACATATCGGTGAAACAAAGGTAGTTGATCCAATATTTTCAAGGTTATATATAGTAGATACCTCTTTATTCTCGAGAAAAGATGATATCAAGCTACTTTTTTCTTATTTGAATTTTGGAAATGTAGAAATACGCATATCTAATGCAGAGTCCAAACTAGTCAAGTTAGATTGAACATGCAACAGTACCAATACCATGTGCTAGATTCCAAACTCTGAGGTAGATACTGCAGCTAGAAGTGTTCATCCAACTAAGCAACATATAAAGATTAAGAACTTGAATTCCTCTCTAAACAGTGCAACACTATAAACAACAATAGTACAAAAAAGACCTGGAATCTCTAGTGATGTGAAACTTCATAAAAAGTAATGGGCTCTAGAGGTACTTGCAATAAAGACATGTAGCGATGAAAGGAAAATTGAAGAGAGCCTGGGGAAAATGGGTAGCTTTCCAATCCTGATCCAACTTCCTTCAGATGAGAGGCCAATATTGCCTCACAATCGTCAAAGTCATGTTCCAAATGCAGTTAATAAGGAAAATGAAATTTATAAAGGTCAAACTGTAAAAGTTTCCACATTAACCTTTGTGCACAAGCTTTGTCTCTGGTAGTGTCTAACCATAGTGTTGTAGTAAAATATGATGGATTCCACAGATTGGGAACTAATTTGAGGGATGATATTAGTATTACTGAAGCTCTTAGGGCTGTAGGCCCTATTTCTGACTCCCCTTTGGAAGATCTTATCACATAACTGAAAATAATGTGGTTGAGACTAACAGTGTAGCTTAAAACCAAGACGATGTTACTTTTCACATTGAGAATTCTCTTGATCTATACTGTCATCTAGCTTTGGATATATATATATATATATAGATTTTGAATATGATTTGGATGACTTGGAAATTCGCGAGCCTTCAAATATATCAAAAATATCAAATAGTTCACCTATTCCTAACATTGCTCACTCAAATTTTAAACTCATTCTCTCAATAGTACAATAGAGTAAACATTCTTGGAATAAATTTCTTTATGGAGAAAAGGAAAAGGATTTGTGCCTCAAGTAAGTAGGTAATGGAGTAGTAAAACAATTTCTAGTTAGAGAAGAATTCATACCCGAGGCAAAAGACAATACCTTTCCATTTGTAGATGATACGACATATATGCAAGTGAGAAGTGTAATAGAAGGTTCAACAACTTCACATATACAAATAGAGAAAATAAATGATCTTGGATCTTCCTCACATGCCATTGAATACATTGAAACCCATATGTCAAAAGCGGATTTAGGTAAGTTTAGTCAATGTGACCTTGGATTAAGTCTTGGTGATCTTTGTGGCAGCTTAATTGGTAGTCAATATCAAGGGGTGAGTGCTTTCCTATTAGTGAATGCCCAAGATGATAATGGTGGTCTTGAATTGGCTTCAGTAAATATGTTCTCCAAAGGAAGTAGGGATGAAACATCCACAACGTTATGGAGATTCTACAGTTTCAGAAAAAGATAAACTGTGATACCAGTTGTTTAAACTAGAGGAGAACAACAAAAGATAAAATCATCTCAGACAATAGAACCAAAAAAAAGAAAAAAGTGGAGAACATAAATCACATTTGCATTACATACATGTCTTGCCTTGGCTTGAATTTCTTAGGCAAAGGAGAGATTATAAATTTATAGATGAGGGAAGCTTTAGAATTCTTCAATTATGTCGAGTGGAATACATGATTGCATAGGGGAGTTAATGGGATGGTGTAGTAGGTTGGTGTCGGTGGTGTAGGCAGAGCATGGTTGAGGATGGCACCAAAGTCTTCATTTTGGCATGGGTAGTAGACGTCTGAGGATGGGGAGGTTAGCACTAAAATTTCTTTAATTTGACTTCACGTTTAACGCTAAGTCCTAGACAATCTAAAAACAATGCTAACAAGTAGAAAGTCATCTTGTTATTTAAGAAATTGACCTGCACCATGTTAGCCTCTACAATTATGGACCATGGATCCCATATGCTACAAGTAAGTTGAACAACATAGATGAGACAACAATCTGTAACACATGTGTGCAGAATCTTGGCCTCAGATTTCCCATGTACAGTACATAAGGGATAAATTCATGGTGGCAGTGTGAAATAAATAAGGAAAATTTAGCATAACATATATCAGAAAATTACCATGCCTATCTTGATAATTCACCTCACTTTGGCATTAGAGGATGCTTCACAAGACAAGCATTGAGTTTTAGCATGATGATTTATAACAATATATTGGAAAGACAATTTAGTGTTGCATTTTACACAGGAGAAATGATAGATGACCAAGAACATGTATAGCTAGAAAGAATTTGATCCATTGACTAACAAAAATTGTCACACATCAGCTCAATGATATGAATAAGATATTTTCAAGGTCAATGAGTTGTAGTGTGTGAAAATGGAGAAGCAAAGACTACTTTTTCAAAATCATTGTATCATCCCTGGCTTTATCTATCTAGAAATTACTTCCACTAAAACTACCTATTAGATGGTGATGAGACAACTTCCTTACATATCATTGCAATCAAAAATGGGATGAACATTGAAAGAATAACAAATCCCTTGTCCAATTTCATATTTAATGAGAGTAAAGCCCAACATAATTGATGTCAATCTAGACAATTCATGTGAGATTACTGATGTCAATCTAGACAATTCATGTGAGATTGATGCAAATGATATTTTCTTTATATTTGTCGATTTCTCAATAACTGAACAATATGAAGGTCTCACAAAAAATCTTTCATCATCTTGCAATTTTTTATCATGCCTTTGACTCCAAATTTCTGTCACTTCAAAAGTAAAATAAACAATACAAAAACACTAAGGCTGAAGAAGAATAACACAATTACAAGTATGATAGTTTCTAAATTTAAATCAATAATATTTTGAATAAGAGTGATTTTTTTGTTTTAAATAGGAATAATTTTTTCATTTTGTACGCATAATTGTCAACTTCTGGAGTAGAAGAATAAGATGTCTGAGAAAAACTTCAATTTAGAAATGGAATCTCTTTAGCCAAATGGGAGTCATCAAGTTGTTACATGTACAAGTATTGAAAACATTAAAATCTACTTTAGTTCTCCACATTAATAACAATCTGTGTTTGAAAATATAATATTTAAGATCTGGTGAACCCACCCCCTATGAAAAAGTCCTTCTAATAACTATGGGGATGAGATCTTTATTATTACATGTGATCACTTTCAAACGAGTTAGGACCACAAAAAAAATATGCAACCCAAGAATGCCCTCACAAGCTTAACTGCAGATTTTATAGATGATCTTCAATGTTTGCTAAAAATGAAAGTTTTAATGTAATGATATAAAAATATATGTAATGCCCACAACTCCATTTTCAGCTATAATAATTATGGTGTGATATGGTTATTCATTTTTATTGATCGTTGGAAAAGTTTTACAAGACCTCCTTAATTGCAAAATAGTAGTCAAGTTCAATCCATTTTTCAATCATGAAAAATATGACAACGATGATGATGAGTCATCTAAAACTTGTAGATATAAAGTGAACAATCACCATATGACCATTGCAAAAGCTATAAACTCCGCTTGAAAGACATGAATCATTGCAATGAACAAATTTGCATCCATTCATTAAAGATTCCATACCTCTAGTTGGTCTTAGGTGAACGAATCCTTTTCAATGGCCCAAGTGTCTACATGTGTTCATTGAAACTCCGCAATTGTTTTCATTACACTTGATTTTATCGGTGATGGTTTCCCAATGAAGTGTGCCAATAAAGTTTACTATCAGGGATCCAGCTACATTTTAGTATAGCAAGGGCTATGCTAACATCGAATCAAGTTAAAGGACGTTAATTTGCAGCTAAGCATATTATTCAAAAAAATTTAGGATTCACCTTGGCAGGTCATATGGCGTTGATAATATTGAAGATGCCAAAGTTAACACCATGCCATGCATAGCAACTAAAGATAGGGCATTTCATGGCAGCCTGAATAACAATAATTGAGTTTACACATATTAGCAGAAGGATGAAAAACATGGTAACCAATATTAATAATACATTGCAAAGCTTGATGGTATTGGGAAGGTTTGATGATTTCAAGGATGTTGCAAAATGTTAGCTTTTATTCATCCTCTTTTTTTAGCAAAATTGCATCTTTGAGCGAATTCTCATGAAAAAGATTCACTATTTTATCATCAAGCCCTATCATTAAACCTGAAAGAACAAAGGTTTCTTTATCTCTAACTTAAGTTTCCCAGAAAGTAAAATGTTAATTGATTTACTTTCACCATAGTTCCTTTGTCTCACCATGAACTCCAAATATCATGATTCCTACTTAACTATGTATTCATGATAATCTATTAGAAGAAAAACCTTTGAAACTTGCTACTACATGGATAACATTCTTCATCCCACAACGGGAATACTCAAGCTCAGGGTCACAATGTTTGAGTAAGTTATCATTTATTGATAGGTGGCATTGCGCTAACTCATTCTTTATCACCACACAATCAAATCTTCTACTACTGACTCCATAAGTAGCATTCCTTAAATGGAGGTATAAATTTATGGGTGTGCAACCATTATTCATCATTCTTAGTGATAGGATAAGCTACAGAAATTTTATTGATCACCAAAGGAGGAAATTTAAAGCAGCGCTGGAAATTTGTGTCTCACGGGACAAAAAATAACAATACTACGAAAATTTTTGTAACATAGCAAAATATGAGAACACTGAGAAATCTTATGTGATAGGGAAAAAAAAATGCATCTGAGAAAAAATTTCGAGATGACCTGCAAAATAAAAGGAATCACTAAATGGGGTTCCTACAAATTTCTGATGCTTTTGCTCACCATCTGTATTTTTCTCATTCAATGTCATCAGAATATATTAGATAGATAAGATGACTGATCCATAATTCTTGTGGAAGAAATTTGATGTTCAAGAAATCACAAAATGACAAAATTAATTGTAGAATTTAATGCAACAAATCCTTGAAGTTTCAATATTCTCCTCTCCATAAAGTCTTAAGATTTTCCGAAATGATGATGTGTAGGAAAGGAACCCAGAAGACGTCTATATTATGTTTATTTTACCCTAATCCGTCCATTTTCTCACCATGCACATCGGGCATGCAAATTTTGAGTGTGGGACACATGTTAGGCACTCATGAAGGGCATGTCCAATGGATCGACACATATCACATGGTAATTCACTAGAATCACTACACAGAAAGGTGTGGGGATGTGAAAAAAATCTTGTTTTTGGGGCATCAAGTGAGCCACGACCAATATGGAAGGAGGGTCACCCTAGAAATAAACCAAGGTCCATAGATCAAAGATGATCTAATCATCTACAGCACAACTAGCCCAAGAATTTAGCTCCCAAACTTCTCAATGCGGACCTATTTTTGTAAGTTTGTCTAGGAAGAGAGATTTCTCAAACCCTAGAATTTAACAATATTTCAAAAGTCAAGTCAAACACACAGGGAAGGACTTTTGATTTTCACACCATTGTCCTCCTTAAAATAAAGAAACTCACCTAGACGTGGGAGAGATAGCAAACAAAATGGAGAGAATGGAACAAGAAGCTAGGGAAGTGGCATGTGACATACATGGAAACCAGGAATATTTGGAGCACAATTTAGATCATCTCATACAAGGATATTCAAATGAGTTGGACAAGATAAGCAAAAATCCATTGGCTTGGAGCTAAAAGCATGCCTTTTTCCTGTTAAATCTTAGGGAGGAAATAAACAAGATTAAAATTACTGTGGAAAATACACTTACACCTTAGCTTCCAGCAGGGAACCAATAATTCTAAGCAAATTCCAAGATACCATAGGGGTGGATAGAAGAAATTATTTAGACTCTAGAGTGACACAAAGTAACATCCTACCAATGGATGTTTTTTATTATTGTAATCTTGTTAGTGTGTTATTAGAAATGTGAAATATGCTCCAATTCCTTTCATAGGTTTTGTACATATTTTACATATTTTATTTCTGAATTTTGGAAATATTTTATGTATAAGAGAAGACATATTTCTTCAACCAAAAAATGCTAAGCATAAATCAAGCAATGTTTGTGAATGGAGTGTTTTATATTAATTGTGTCCTTTAAGAGTTGGATATAAGGGCTACAAGAGATTTACAAACTAAGGTAAAAAAACATCGTAGAACATAGGGATTTGTCTACATTGAAGGGAAGCAAGTGTGTATGGAAAAGCATAAATGGATTGTGGAGGAAAATCTAGTGTAACCGTTAGGCCTACAATCGAGGAAATCCACATCATGCCTGTCTATCTTCTTGGAAGTATAATGAAATTTACTTCAAAGACAACTAAAGTTTATTATTTTGTCTATATGTAAAGCCTAGACACGCCAAGCCAATCCATGTCACTAGTAAACCTCCAGTTTATCCAGCCTTCTCTATTACAAGTAGCATATTGAAATTCACGTCCAAGACTACTAGAGCTTTCGTCTATATGTGAGACCCTTATATCCTACCATAAAGAGGTTGAAATACATATCTAGAATCATTTGCAGAAGATTTTATTTGATGTACTAGTCAGCATCGTCAAAATTTATGTACAATTTAAAATTTCCTCCCTCTGGAGTCAATTGACATACAACGATTTCTTCACTCACTCTTAAAAATAATTGTTGTGGGTACGAGGTCGTCAATGAAAATAATCCAATCCAAGAAATTTGTAACAATACAGTACCTTACACTCCAACATCTAATGTCATCCTGTGTGTTTCTCGCAATTCTTTTAATATATTAAGGAGATAACAATGGACCAATTGCAACGGTTGAGGCATGAAATGCAACCTTCAACTAAAGTATGTACTATTTTTTAGTGAAATATGCTACAACATTTATTGCGATTATAAATGGAAGCATAAACGAAATGTACCTTTGCAGAATGTGTTCATGAATAGTGTTACCATAGAGCTCTCTCAACATGTTCCCCTGTGTCCCTGACTGCACATCACATTCATTGTTCATATTCTTTTCAACACTGATGTGAGAACTACACATTATAAACATTGACATTCTTCTTCTATGTAAAACTTTCATAGTTTTTGAGGGTGTAAGGGCGTTGGCCCCGAGATATGGAGGTTTGTAATCGTCGATATGAGGACACACTAAGGGCTGCCATAGTCGTGCTTGGACAACATGTAACATTTCAAAATTCGCCATACATATCTACCGGTTGAAGCCTCTATTTTCAAATACATATGTGTGGGTGGTGGATTCTCTCAGGAAGAAAATATACATAATCATTATGTAGTTTGGAAGAAAATATACATAATCATTATGTAGTTGAATGAGTTCGAGAAGCCATATTCACACCAGTAATGGGCAATAGAGGGTTGAACTAATGGGTCACTTCAAGGGTCACATGCTTAGGCAAGCTTGCCTACCCACTTCATTAATCTTTATTAGCTATCTATAGATTCAAGTAAGAAAGGAAGTTTTAGTTCCGTTGAGCCTAATTAGGCCCATTTCAGTGCATATATCATTTTACATCCAGTATAGGGTGGGCGGATCAAGTTCACAATATCAATACAACTGAAAACGCAAGCAACCGCCTAAAACCTTCGGCAAATTAAATGAGGTCTTGATATCTAGAAATGGATTATGGTAGAGGGTGTTGGGTATACGACCAAAGTCCCACATTGACTAGAAGTGGGGAGGATCGTGGGTATATAAGGATGGAAAAATATCTCCATTGGTATGAGGCCTTTTGGGGGTAAAGCCCAAAAGCAAATCCATGAGGGCTTAGGCCCAAAGTGGACAATATCATACCATTGTGGAGATATGTGGTGTCCAGAGTCCTTACAAGTGGTATCAGAGCCAAGTTCTGAAGTTAGCCAAGTGGATGAGTCCTCGGAATGTCGAACGAAGGTGGTGGGCCCCGGTAATATTACGATGGGATCCGTGGATGAGCTCGGTTAGACAGGCGGTGTGCTCCGGGTTCTTCATGGACGTGTCTTGGTCCCAAGACGGTGAAGAGGAGTTGACCTGGGATAGAGCAAGCTCTCGAGGAAGGTGGTGCTCCATGTAAGGTATGTGGTTCCAATGCATTGGAGCGAAGAATCTTGGTTGGTAGAGAGTGGACGGATGGATAATCGTTTGAGGGGAGGCTCGATGGTCCTTTGTTCGAGCGGAGGATTGTTGGGTATACGACCAAAGTCCCACATTGACTAGAAGTGGGGAAGATCATGGGTATATAAGGATGGACAAATATCTCCATTGGTATGAGGCCTTTTGGGGGTAAAGCCCAAAAGAAAATCCATGAGGGCTTAGGCCCAAAGTGGACAATATCATACCATTGTGGAGATATGTGATGTCCAGAGTCCTTGCAATAAATCTGATCTCTTTTGTTGTATTGTGGACTTTAGAAAATCTTTCTACACTGTTCCTCAGAATAAGCTCTCGGAGATACTTGAAGAGATCATGGTCCCTTCTGAACTGAGGATTGTTTTTATCTGCCTCTATGAGACTGTCATTTCCACGATTAAGACCAATGAAGGGTGGTCTAACAACATTAAATGCATTATTGGAGTTAAGAAAGGGTGTTCCCTATCCCCTACCCCTTTTGGCATATACATCAATGAGCTAGAGGAGTGTTTGGATACTACAAGTTGTAAAGGCACCGTGCTTGCTGGTATAATCATTACTCTTCTCATTTATGCTAATGATATCATTCTTCTTGCAAAAAGCGATGATGATGTCGACAAGCAACTTAAGACTCTTCATGTATTCTGCTCCAAGATGAGTATGACGGTTAATACCAACAAGTCTAAAGTCGTGACCATGAAATCCAAAAAGAGTACCTATGGTAGTTTTGTTTATGATAACCATTACTTAGAGCAGATTTCTTCTTATAAATACTTGGGTATGGACATTCCTCATCATCTCAACTGGAATTATAACATCAAGGAAAGGATTATTGGAGGCTGCAAATCTTATGATGAGCTTGAAAACCATTTTAACTCGATCAATCTTTGCATGTGGAGTAAAAATAGGTTCCTCTTCAAGACTCTGGTCACCCGTGTCGTCTTATACGGATTTGAAGTTTGGGGTTGCATTATATCCACAGAGTCATGGAGAAAGATTGAGATGATTCAAAAGCAATTCATAAGTTATAACCTAAATATCAAGTGAAATAATCCATATCCTATCATTTTGATCGAAGCTAGCCTATCCCACATTGAAAATACAACTATGTTTAGATATCTTATGTATAAGAAGAAGCTTTACAATATGGACCCCAAGAGGCTCCTAAAAATTGCTTCTAACTCTAGTCAAAACCCCCACCTTCGCTTCAAGCGTAGGCGACATAAGCATGTCCAATATTGGCTCAACCATTGGGGGATTAAGGAGGAGATCATCATGGGAAGCAATGATAGTGCCAAAGATGTTAGTACCTCCAATCTTACGGACAAGATGCGGGATGATAAGGTGCTAGATGGTAAAAAGAAGCTAAGATGCTAGAAGGAGGTGATCAACCCCACCCCTGATAACCAAAATTATCTCTCTGTGTTAACCGACACTAAGAAAAGAATGAACATCACTAGGATAAGAACTAATTCTCATGAGCTTCGAAGTGAAACCAGGTGGTGGTCTACTCCCAAGACTCCCTAGGAAAATAGAATTTGTCAGATTTGTGACAGTAAGAAGGTCGAAATGAAACACACATCATTTTAGAATGTCCAACTCTTACTGACATTCGCTCTCAATTCCCTAACATTTGCCACACTTACAACCTTCTTGACTTATTAAGCCAGCCCAATTATAGTGATCTTGGATCACTTCTTTCCCTTCTCTTTGATCATAGGAGCAAGATTTTGAAGAACCACAACTAAATTCTTTTTCCTCTCTTGAGGTTCGATAGGTGGCATTGGTATTAGTGGATGTTAATCATCATCATCATCATCATTAATATTAATATTAATATGACATAAATTAAATACGATATTATTATTATTATTATTATTATTATTATTATTATTATTAAACAAAACAAAAAATATTAATTTAAACTTTATTAATATTATTTACTATATTAACATTTATTTTTATTATTTTTATATTAATATTTCCCCGATGCGGGTGTTTAGGCACGCAGGTACTATGCAGTGACCTTGCATTGGCAAGTGGTGAAGCCACTTGGCCACCCATGCTTCCACTCAGAAGCATATATAGAAAGCCATCGCCAATATTAATGGCACATTAAGGAACTATGCAGGTGGAGGCTTCATCAATTTGGTTTTTAAGATGGCCTCTTTAGACCATCTTCCCCCCGCTCCACCTCCTCTGAACTGCAATTGTCTCCCAGAAGGTGGATGGTGCACATTTCTCACAGAGTCTTCTACGCTGCCTACAGACTGGTTCTTCGGTCTCGAATCTCTGCTCTGAACTGATGATTACAGGTCCTTATATTCCCATTGACCACTCATTCTTTGGCATTGCTCCTTCTCATCCTCATTCGCTCAATTTTGCCCAGATGAGCATGCCTCATCTGCGTCATCGAATGCGCTGAAGGAGTAGTAGTAGAGGAAGATCACCCACCCGCCTTGGCGGTTGGGGGCGGGCTCAGACTACAGGTCCTCAGCTTGTTGACGCTACTCACCAACCTCTTGCTACCTCTGTTTCATCTTTGCAACCTAGTCATTCTGCACAATTTCAATTTTGCTGCACGCTGGAACATCCGTGCATAATAGCGACTATCTCGGTGGCATTTAGAGAGGAGCCAAAAAACTCTAAAGACCCAACTCGCAATACTCAAGCGCGGAACACCACCAACAGGAAAAAAGCCCCTGGAAGTAGCTTAGGGATGCACAGAAGCAGTGAAGCAGCTCAGGGACGCACCAATCCAGGCCGCTTTAAGAACATGGAAGAAACTCCAAGAGACAAATAGGATGCAGAAGATGACATGGAGGTGTACAGGTGTTTGATAGTGGAAGAACCTCCTCCTCCTAATGACACCTAGTTGGTCAATGTTTTTCAGGTTCTGGGTTCCCGGCTCGCAATACTCTGGGTCCATTCTAGTGTTTTTCTTTATGCAAAGTTGTTAATTTTGATGATTGTTCAAAAAATTGTTCCACTATTACCCTTGCGTGGCCAACAAACTCTTAGAGTTTTGGACTGGTTTCCTCGGTGCGGGAAGTCTCTTTCCAGTTTTTTTTGTTAAACATTGCATAATTTGGGGCTTACTATGCAGAGGCCAGTGCCTCCTTGTACTAATTTTGTTACATTAATAGAATTAGTCTAATTTAGGAAAAAAAAATACTAATGTTAATATCAATTGATATTATTAATTATAATATATGTTAATGTCAATTGATATTATTAATTATAATATATTTATATTGTTAGTACCAATTACATTTATTATTTTGGTTCCGTTAATTATTATATATTTTGGATTTTATTGAAATTTGGTGAAATATTTATTCCCGGATAATCTGGGATGTCGTTTAAAATATGTTTTCTAGTTTGTTTAAAATATGCTTTCTAGTTTATATATAAATTCAATGTTAATATTTTTAAATATTTAAATTATAAAAAAAATTTATTTAAATGTGTGTTTTTCACATATCTCTACAGAATTATGACAAATTTACTTAAAAAAATTCAAAAAATACTCTAAAACTTAGACTTAGCATTATTTATTTCGATTTTTGGCCAAATTTGTTTCTTAATGGAGTATTGATCCCCAGAAAAATCGTAACCACCATTGAAGAATAAAACCAGTGTTTATGCATCGTTTAGTATGATGATGATTGGGATAATTAAAAGCAAAATTTATGTGAGGATAATTGATTTCAAAATTCTTGCTCTATATTACTTATTAGTCCCTGCCCTTCGGGCTGGCAGGGACTATAGTAATCGGTTTTCACCGATAGCATTAGTTTGGCACAGAAATCCACAGAAATCCATAAACATATTTCACGTTAAACCAAAGTTTGCGGATATATTTTATTAAATTTTATGTTTGCCGATACACGCAGCCAACGGATGGAAAGATCGTCTTATTTGGCCTCAGTACGAGGCATAACTTAGGAAAATTTTACAAAATCTTTCGCTAATTGGTACAGGTTTGAAGTAATGCTATCTTCGAGATAGCATTAGTTCGTTAACATTAAATGTTAACTGGGTTAACATTAAGGATATCGCCGCTTAGCCTAGGTTACGTTATGTCCCTCCACACCTCCACCTCCACACCTCCACGCCTGCCATCTGCCATACATGCACGCCTACGCCTGCCACCAACTTTCCTCTTATACTCCCCAAGGTGCGGGGTGCTTGTTCAACCTGGTCGCCTGAAGATGGGAATTGGCTCTGCGGCATCTACAAACGGAGCAGCTGGAGCAGCTATCACCACGCCTGCGTTTGCCAGACTGGTAATCTTCGTTTCATTGATGTTGCTGTTGCTGTGTTTGTGCCTCTGCAGTTTCATTGATGGTAATCTTCGTTTCATTGATGTTGCTGTTGCTGTGTTTGTGCCTCTGCAGTTTCATTGATGTTGCTGTTGCTGTGTTTTCAGGTCCAGGTAGTCAGACGGCGTTCGACAGCGTTCGACAGAGTCAAGATCTGCTCAACTCCTGCACAAATGCAACGTAAGGTATTATCTTGTTCTGCCTTTCCTCAGACAAATTGTACTAACAGTGAAATAGATTTCTAACAGTCCAAAGAAATATTTGCATCTAAGAAAAAAAGGGCATTAAAACCTTGAATAATATCATTTAACCGCTTGAAAACCAGGTCGTCAGATTTTACATGCCTATTGAACAAAGAAACAATTACAAGACAAGCTCAAAATGCAGCTAAAGATTCTCAGCAACAGTAGATAATAAAATTCATATTGAAGAATCTAAATAGTACATAGTGGAAACATTTGCTCACCACAGCAGAAAATGAGATAATTTCTGGCTTGAGTTCTGGGGCCTTGAACCTTATGAACGCACCCTTGTTACCCATCTGAAGCAATTCAAATTAGGACAATAATGTCAACAAATCACTACAGTAATCTCTAAAATCAAGATCACATACACTACCCATATTCTGAACAATGATTAATTTTTTGTTGTTTTCCTGGAAAGGAAGTGCATTGCTTACCAAATACAATATTATGAACTCCATTTTCAACTTAGCATTATTATAATTCAAGTGTAACAAATGACTTGAACAAACCATATATATATATATATATATATATCTTCCAAGCCTGTATATGTCCTAAAATATAAAACAAATCAGGAAGCTAGCAACCCTAAAGGCTAAAACATAAAAACAAATTTCAGGTTAACAACATGATATATATCTTCCAAGCCTTGAGATGTCCTAAAATATAAAACAAATCAAGAAGTTAGCAACCCAAAAATATAAAACAAATTTCAAGTTAACGACATGGTAATACTACAAATTGTATATCTATATTTTTTGATCACTCAGTCTTAAAGATTGTACCAATATAAAAAGATCTCGCCTATATGCCAGTGAAAGTTCAAGCTCATATCCTATTCATGGAAAGGCAACTGGACTTGGCAGTTGATTCAGAAGAAGAATGTAACAAAGCTGTGATATTACGCATTCTTGTATAGTTTCGATCCCTCATTAATACAACAGTTCCAACAAGCATTGAAACCTTCAGTCACATGACATTTTATCATAACAATAAAAATAAACAATATAGTATTAACAAAAAAGAAAAAAAATGAAATTGAAGAAATTGAATCTTTCCATTCTCCATCTGGAAAGCATTCGTTCTATCTCTAGCATTTCACCACCCATTTGGCCATGTTAATCCATTAGGTTGAACAACTTAGGTTCCCCACCATTGCTTGGTCGAGCAACTTCAATCCCAGTGAAGAAGTGGTGAAATATTAACATGGACAGGGTGCTCAATTTCATCTTCTTCAAATATCTTCCCTCTTCATCTCGCTTCTTGTTACCCAATATAATCCCTAACCATTAGACACCAGATAGGCAAATTTTGCTCATTTATATAGCATTGAAAGGTAAAATAGCAAAATCAAACCCAGTAAAAGTCCAAGCCCATATCCTAGTCATGGAAAGGCAAGTGAATTTGGCAGTTGATTCGGAAGAAGAATGTAACCAAGCTGTGATATTACACGTTGTATCGTTTCAAACCTTCGTTAATACAATAGTTACCACATGCATTGAAATTCAAGTCGAAGCATGAAAACAAGTATTAAAAAATGATTTGTAAACACTAAAATTATCTAAAACACAGAAACTACGCTAATGCCAGTTGTCTCTGAAAAAGAAAATTGAAGTAAAGCTACGGAAACTTGTCTCTATAAGAGATATTTAGCCCTGAACTACAACAGGTGTCTCTAAAGAATTAAAACATTAACCCTAAGCGACTTCAATATATACATTTTAGCGGCAAATAAACGAAATTGTTTCCTATCTTCGTCGAACCAGAAAATTGACATGAAACTGCCGAATTGTTCCTAGAAAATAACAAATCTCTCCTGGAATTGTGAAATTTCGACGCAGCAATTTAACCTATATTTTTAAAATTTGTCACCCGTACAACATAAAAAAAACAAGGTATGGAAGAAAATTTGCTGCGAAGGCAATGAAGTTACTTGCGAGAGAGGGCAATTCGGAGCTCCAATTGTTCGTATCTCTGCAACATGTTCCGCCTGGATTATTCTGAAATGACACAGTTTTGGGACTTCAGATTAATTGGTCTGCGAACAACTGACCAAGGCTCAGAGAATCACAATATTCTACAAAACAAAGCCAAAACATGGGTTTTTACCTGCTAATTGAGGTTTCTATAAGCAAGCCTAACAAAACGCTAGAATCTGTCGATCACAACAATGAAAACTCTAACCCTTGATTCTGCACCGTCCCTTACAACAAAACCCCTGCACAGCGCCGAATCAATTGAGCCTTTGCTCTGAGCTGTGCATTATGCAGAGTCTTGATTTCTCCAAAATAACATGACCGGAATCTTCCACCGACATTCAACTTGCCCAATATCCAGCAAAGCCTAATAATGGCAAAACCTAGCTATTTCAACTCGTTCCGGAAATTAAGCCAGAAATTTATCCCAAAATAAAATTTCAGCATTATCATAACCTGTCATAACCTGTCTTCTGCTCCGAGTAGCCTGCGAACCTGAAACAGAAAATGCAAAAGCTCTTGCACCCAAGCTAAAAGTTCGATTTCTTTCACGGCAAGCAAATGACAGAGTAGGATCTATCTCCTACAAACAGCGGGTCCGCTGCGACGGCAGTTTCAGAAAATAAAATAAAAAACCTACAGATTTGAAAACCCGTACAATGACAACCCAAAGCGCAAGGGTTCGAGTTACACGCCCTGCTCGCAGGATGGAGGTGAATCAGAGGAGAGGAAAACCTGGGCGCGACGGAGTTGAAATACTGGAGGAGTGCAGGTTGCGAAATGGCGAAATGGAAGAGTTCGATACCTTCGGTTGGCGAAATGGATGAGTTCGATACCTTCGGTGGGCTATAGCGCTCTTCAGGGTGGACGGGCACGTGTAATACATGCAGCTGGTGGTTTGTTTCAGTGTCCAAGCAACGCTGCTGCGTGCACTTTTTCTAAGTTTGCTTAACACATTTTTCACCAACTTAGATTCCTCTTTGTTATCCATTTGGACGGCGGAGACTTCCAACATGTCGTGTAGCACCAAATCTCTATAACGGACGGCCGAGGCATCCAACAGTGGTCAGTGATGCATTTTTGTGACAAAGGAAGCCTGGCAATATATTTGCGGAGAAAATGTGCGATGTAACAACTTACTGTGGTGTAGGCCCCATGGGGGAATGACAGGTCAGAAATCTTATAAATAATAGTTAACTATTTGAATAAATTTATGTGAAGGAAACCTCCGCCTATACATTTACGAAGGAAATGGACGGTGTAACAAAATATTGGGTGTGCGTTCTGCAATGCCTGGAAAATGGAAGTCTGAAATTCGATGTGGTGGCCGTCAACGGATCAGCCTGGGTACTTTTGGTCGAGCAGAACAGGCAGCCAGAGCGTACGACGCTGCTTGCCTGGCTCTGAGAGGGAACTCTGCAGTGCGAAATTTTCCGCGTTTAAGAAAGTTATTGCCACAATCGCGTTCTCAGGACCCCAAAGATATAAAAGAGGCAGCTAAACAAGCAACATCTGAAACAGTTAGTGCATCGCTTTCGTTGGCAGAAACCTTAGCTGCATCGGGGGATATTTGAAGAACAAGAACAACAGAGCACTACCAGTGCATCGTTTTCACTGGCAGAAACCGCAGCCGGAGCCTACGACAGTGCTTGTCTAGCTCTGAAAGGAGACGATGCAGTGCTAAATTTCCAGTATTTAATAAATTTATTCCCACCATCGTGCTCTCGGAACACCAACGACATAAAAGAGACAGCTAGAGAAGCAGCGGTAGTAGTTAGTATCAGAGCAGACACTGTAGCTGTATCAGAGCATATCGAATAATACGAACAACAGAGAAGTGCCAGTGAAAGCACAGCGGTAATGTGACTTCGTCCATTTGGCTACGCAAGTCGTTCATTTATTTTGTCGAAAGAAGAACGATGCGTATTCTTTTTAGTTGGCGTGCTTCACTTTGACTTCGAAGCTTGGACCGGTCAGAGATTATGTCACTTTCTGTATTGCTTTGCCAATGGTCCAGTCATACGTTGAAACTTAGAAGCCTCAAGGCTCACTTCCAGCTGGACGTCAGGTCTCTTTCGATATTGCTATTGCTTTCCTAGCGGTCTAGTGATATCATGAAACCTGAAAGCATCCACACAGCGCTATACAATGACATGGCCTACTACCTGAGCATTTAGACTATAAACAATGGCCTTTGTTTTAGGTAGAGACTGCCATTACTAATGTCTCGTTGGATGGTGCAGACGGTGTTGTACAGCGAGCACCCCGCTGTAACGAAAGGTGCCTGTCAACTACCACGCATGACTGTGGACAATTCGAGCAGTTTGATGCATTTTGGTAGACCTTTCAAAGTAGTGGTACTCCAACATAGAAACTTGGCACTGGAGATCTACTTGCCCTGTTCCCCTGCAAGCGGCGATGTACTCAAGTCCTCCCCTTGGGCCAACTGGTATGTCTCCATACTGCTCACTCCCTCAGGAGACTCAATGGTATTCATGTGTTCCAATGAAGAAGCTGCAGCAAAAGTAGGGGATTCATCTGCCTGAGGCTGGATGCTCGGAAAGTAGTTCTGAGCAGTAATAAGCATCTTCTTTGGTGGATTTGCAGGGCTATTGGAGCACGAAACTCCGTGGATGGGCTCTTACGCTGCGGGCTGGGCAGGGACTAGCTGCCCCGCAGCCCACCTTGTTATATATACCACTGTTTCACGTTCACCAACTATAAGACCATAGACCTGGTTAAAGGATTTATTTAGATCGTGCCATGACTTGTTTGACAATCTTATATTTAGACCGTGCCATGACTTGTTTTACAAGCTTATATTAAAATAAAAATTAATTTGCGAATACGTTAACTAAAAATCTCCTTATCAAGTTATACATTTTCGATAGGGCATGCCGACACCTGTTCTATCAATTTTTGGTTCTCCCTTTGGCCGGTCAAAGCTGCCACACAATTATTTCAAAAAATAAGAAGACCATGCAATCTAATGGGATAATCTGCCGTCCGAGACAACACAAGAAATATGAAATTATTGCTTGTAATTTATTTTAAATGTTTCCGCCAAGCTCTTCACGTTCTTCTTATATTATATTCTCATAATTGCAGTCTTTCTAATGCAGTTGGAAAGAAAAGAATTTAAGCTATGATATATGAAAATACAATTTTCAGATAAGAGTGTATTTTTAATATGAATTTCATATTTTGGAAAACGTTTTGAATAAACCATTTTAAGAAGATTTAATTGAATTTTAAATTAAATTTAAATTATATATTATTTCTATTTATATTATACTTTTAATTCATAAATAAAATTTTAAAACATTCAATTTTTATAATATAAAGGTATAATATATAGCTTTATATGTACAAATGTAATATATTTTAATTAAATTTAATATAAATTCCATAAATTTAAATATTTAGAAAAAAATTAGAAAAATATGAATTAGTGAACACAATTATTAAACTTACTACCATAATTTAATTGTTAAATTAGCATTGGGGATAGTCATTGTTGGCTGCTATTGGCCAATGTAGGGTGGTTCATCATTCTTATTCAAAGAAAACTAGGCCACCTGGCATCTGGTGGTGAGCATGGACGCAGGCTATCACTCTAGACAAATACCTCTAGGTTTTGGGATTTTGAGTAGGCCCTATAATTGTGGTTGCTAAGAGCTCCTCTTTCTAACATATGCAAATAATGTAAAGACAAATTATATAGTGATATGTGTCACTTTTGCGAGATATCTCTTGGGGGCTTTGAGTGGGCCCTAAGATTGTCTTGGCTTGGCTAAGAACCCCTCTTCTTAATATATAAAAACAATGTAATGACAAATTATATAGTGATATGTGGTTTAAATGGAAGTTTTGGTAAATATATAGCCTGGAGGATCTCGGTTCAAGGAGTTGACTCCCCATTTCCGAGAGTCTCATCATTGATATGTCTAACTTACAAATTGTTAGATATATTTTTGGTGTTATAATCTTAGTAAATCTGAACCTCTCCTAAATTACTCCAAAAAAAATTACTGATTCATCATGATTAGAATATATATATATATGAATGATTAAAATTTATAGTTGTAGTGATCTAACATATGCCCAAAAATGAGTCCGTTTAACTGAAAGCTTGTATTTCACAGACTTACATATTAATGAAATAGTTTTATGATTTTGGTGAAATGGGTTAATATGGAAAGGCGGCCGGATGTCGTCAGATAAATTTTGTTAGTGGCGTTTCGCGTGGTGAAAACTTTTGGAAAAGTGCGGACCGCCATGTCTCGCGTTTCTATGAGCATGTTAGATGAGGGTTTGTTTCTCCTTATAGCGGCAGGTGAGGTGAGGTATCAACTGGGATGGCCATGGCCGTGGCCGTGTGAGCGAGTACAATGGAACTCAAAATTTTTATATTCAAATCCTCTCTAAATAAATAATGTAATATATAATATAGTATTAGCTCAAGAAAAAATGTGTATATGTAAGACCACTTCCAAAGCCAAAAATGGTTTAGATTTCAAAAACTTCACCATCCTTAGATATTTTTAGCGTCAATTCGATAAATAATAATCAGATTATGAAAAATTCCATATTCAATACAAATCATTCTGTAGATCCATGGTCAACAATGACATGCTTGGATGCGTGCTAAACACGTTGGGAAATGGAAACGTGATTTTTTTTATAATTTTTATAATTGGAATGGAATGGTGAAAAGAAATATTATAATTTTGTATATTTTTTGTTTTTTTATTATATTAATTATATTATTGTTTAATTTTAAAGTTATAGTTATTTTTGAATTTGTAATTTTTATGAAAGAAAAATATATAAAAAGAATGGGTAATTTACTAAAACACATTTTTTTACTCCACAAATTTTCTCCAAAAAAAATACACCCACACAAATGTATACCTATGTAATAGAAACAATATCGCTTAAAAACACAAATAAAACTATTACAAATCTATTTCAAACAGCAAAATTCCAAAAACTAAAATTGATAATAAAACTTACTTTCATATTATTTATATTCTCTTAAATTCTCTTAAGTTACAAACTTATAAATAACACCTCGTAAAAAAATTATTAATTTATAATTAAACTAATAACAATTTTTACTATAATAGAATGTTCGTTAACGCATATTCAAACATTATCAAAATAGTCCTAGCAAATTTTGCTTTCACTTGGTAAACGATTACATGATGGTCGACCCCCATCCACGGATCTGATGGTTGAGATGCATTCCTAGATTGATTTTTGCGTCGAATATGGAGAAATTTCCGTAATTAGAATATTCTTTATTGACACTACACTAAAACTAGCATTTGCAGTAAATGTTGCAAAAGAAATGCCGTAAGGCATAAATTGAGGAACAATCACTACATGGGAATGAGAAAAATCTAAATGAGATGCAAATATGTAGCAGAAATGAAATTCAAAAAAGGTAAAAAGCCGTAATATAAGAGCCGTAACATAATTTCAAAAAAGGTAAAAGAGAAACAGAAAATAACTATTTGGAAAAGAACATAAAAGTAAAAATGAACAGCTGAATAAAGATGAGGGTCTCTTGTTGACTTCCATTTCTGTAGAAAAATTCAAAGAATTTTATTATAACAAGAGAAATATTTAAACACAAAGGCATGTAAACCATAAAAATGCAACAAATCATCAACACATATGAACATTAGATATTAGGTGGAAAACCCAACTGGGAAAAACCATCATTGTTTTTGTCTTTGTCTTCTTTTATTACAAATAAAATATCTTATTACATCTTGCATTGGCACACACTCTTACTAGTGTGCAAGCTCGTTCCTACTAGAGGCTACCACCTCCTCTTGTTTCTCCAACTACCACTAGAAGGAAGCCAGTACTCCATGATCAAATTTACCAGCTACCACCAAAAGGAGACTACCACTCACTATTCAAATTCACCGGCTACCACTAGAAGGAAGCTACCACTCCTTAACTTAAGGACAGAACGCGACCACATTTTAGAATCTTTCATATTGGATCCACCTAACTCAAACACAGCTCAAATCCTGCAGGCCACATTTCATCTGATTTTTTAAACTAGACCCACATATAACATTATGCTCATCAATCATGTTTACACAACAATCAACAATAAGTACATTTTTTTTCTCAAAATATAACTGCATACACCATCAATCAACCATCAAATTCACTGTATCAATCTCTTCTTCTATTAAACATGTGTATCCAATAGCAAACCCGTCATAAACCCTAGTAGCATCAAGTTCGTTGCTCAAATGTCAACATAAACTCTCTCAGCAGTAACCAAATCAACTATTAGCAAGCCATAGCCACATACATCAACAATCAATCAAAGTCTTTGTTCATACCATCAATACTTATGATCCATCAACAACATACAACCATCAAAGGACATCAATGCCAAACCCTAGTACGTCTCAACCAACATCATTCATACATGACCCAACTCCTCAAATTGCAACATAACTATATCATCAATATGTATTCATGAACCCTGATCAACATTTTAGATCAACCATATTATTGTCTTTGACACCAACATGTCAATGTGAAACTTTTATTTGTTCATTAATGTAGTCAAAACTATAGCAACCACATTGTTCCAATTATATTGATCTCAATAGCATAAAAATACCAACCATTATGATCATCATCAATGACAAACCCTAGAATGTATCGACTTAACACATTTTTTGCTACAAACACTAGCTCATCAATCCAACAACATATACACAATGTACTAATAGTGACAACTCAAATCTAGTAGCAACATGATAGAGTAATACTCTCCCTTAACTCACCAAGCCCCAAAACAAACAATAGTACAACCACTATCAACAAATGTTGTCTCACATTAACATACCAAAATCACAATGACTCTATCATATTTCTACATAATATATCAATGATACACAACAACAAACTCATGGTAACATCATCACAAGCATAAAATGTCAATATTGTAATAAGAACTCTTTAAATCATGGGGGCTTCACCGGGAGAGAAATATCATACCACGTGGGTTCATATTGGGGGATATATATTCACGGAAAAATGACATAATATAATGGGGGATATATAGGGGGTAAAGGGTTTTTATATTGACAAATATAGAAAATGGAGCTTAAAGTTAATGAAAAATTTTTAAGGGGTATAAAAAATGTAAATGAAAAAATGGATATCTACAATATCTAGTGAAAGTAGGGGTTTTTTAAATTGCGAAGTTGTATTGGGTTCATATTGGTAGGGGGTTAAATGATATGATTTTTAGAGGGATTTTCCAATATGTAGTCAAATTAAGGGCATTTTTTAATATGCCACAAACACACATGATATGTGAATCCCCCATGCTCTAAATCTAATCTTTGTCCACTACAGAAAAGTAACAACAACCCTTGCATTCAATCTTTGTCATTAATCTTGCATTCAACATCTTTGTCAATAATGTGAACAAGGCATTGTAACAACACAATACATAACCATACTTAATTTTTGTCTTCAACCCTACATGCATTATCAAGGGACAAACAACAACATTAAACTCATCAAATTCATTGGCGCATTGGCTTCAATCCTGCATATAGCCTCAAAGGACAAGCAACATCATACACATTAGATTCACGAACCTCTGACCATGAATCTCATACTTTGGACATAAGCACTTTATGGAGACACAACCATGCACTTTGAGCTTTTATTGAAGTGAGAAGCACTCACGGTGGAGATCATTATTTCCCACTTGTGTGGGACGTTTTTGGCATTTATGCTATGTTTTTGAGCTATCATAAGGTCGGCTTGTGACCTTAGACTTGTTGAATGCTTAAACAAACTTGTTTTAGGGTTTTTCTTGCAAAAATTATGGAAATAAGGCATGTTAGCCCTCATATAAATGGAGGCCTTATTTCATTTATTACCATCATCATCATTCATCACACTCTCCTCTCTATGGAAGTGCATACTAGTCCTTGTCTCTTCTACTTTGCCAAAATGTTATCTTTAAGGTGTGAATGCTCTTGGAGATGGTATCTTTGCTTGAGGATTGTTTCCTTAGATTGATTAAAGTAATTCTTATGGAAAATTTTGTATTTTTATCCCATATTTTCTATATTTTGCATGTTGTATAGTTAGGTTTCTACATGTTCCATGATATAAATTGCTAAATTTATCTTGAAATCTTTCTCCTTTATCATATGTAAGATTCTTTTTTTTGGAATATTTTGAGAGAACTCCAAGTGTGCATCTCTTAAATCTAAAATCTCCTCTCACAAGGAAGCCACTAGGGTTAATGAGTGGATGCCCTAGTCATCCTACCCGCTTCAACAAAATTGTTCTCATTGGATTTGCCCTAGAAGGCTCCATTTGCCCATTTAGAACAAGGCACTAGTCATAGTGGTATTGATCAAACCCTATACCTTAACACATTTCTCCTTGTTTCTTAAACTCTAGATATTTAGGGTCAAGGTTAGGGTTTATGCAAAATATTGTTAAAAAGTAGTTTATTTTTGATGTATCGTTGCTCTTTATGTACGAGTTGCATTTAATAATTATCCAAAAGCAAAATCTTGCACTTATTGCATGTTAAACCCTATTTATAGAGCTAACATCATCATTTATATATATTTTTTATGCATGTTTCAAACATACCTAGTTCCTTAATATTCAATTGAAGGTCATGTTCCTTTGTTGATTTAGCATTGAAAATACCTTTTATTTTGGCTATTACATGGCATTTCTTGCCCTATCACTAAAAATATGCAAAACCCTAACTGATAATAGTCCTATATTTCATTTAATTGCTCTAAGGATAGTCTCTGAACTCTAGTAAAAAATATATAAGCCCTCTAGACTCTATCAAGATTTTATTATTGAATCCTTTTAAGGAAGCCTCCCTTGTGGTTGAGTACCATTAAACATTTGGAGAAAGGCTATCAAGGTGATAGCAACAACCAATATCTTGTTGCTTTGAGGTCTACACCTGTCTTGTGAAACTTTGCACTAGGCATGTTAGATTTTGCGGCGACAATGCCCACTCGATTATTAAGACAATTGCATAGATAATATGCCATAATTATTATCATCATGATAAAGAGGAGAAATAGGGTTTGGCTTTGATACTTTTAGATTGATTATTTGAATTATTCAATCACGTGAAAGAAAGTGCCCAAAGTTCGTTCTCCTATTATTAAAATTAAATACCAACCTATTCAAAAAAATTAATCAAAATATCAGTAGCAAGCACTTGTAGAGAAAGGGAAGCTCCAAAAAATGTGATAGTTGATCTTCTATTGTTCAATAAATTGGACAACAAGTTGACCCTTCTTCGCACCAATTTCTAAGAGTATCCATACAGATGAAAGCTTTGTCAATTTGCATAACAATCAACCCAACATTGCATTTGGAAGACATATGAGTGAGAAGAGTGCTCCCTTCCCACTAACCAAATCCGAGAGGAAGCATCTTCAAGGGTGAGTGCCTCCAAATAGATTTGGTCATTCCAATATTAAATACACTACCACAAATTCTACAACAAAAGTAAAATAACAAACATCTAAGAGAAATTGCCTTCTCTAAAGATGGCATAAATAGCAAATAATAACAATTATCCCTAAAAAATAACAAATAAGAAAGAAGATTGATATTAATATATAGATCATTACAAAAAAAAACCCACCAATTGCGCAATATGACTTCAAACCACCATGAAACATGGTGAAAGATAAAGCCTTGCCACTATCCATATAATATACAATCTCGCAATAGTTGATATCCGGATTGACTGACATTTAAAATCTGATGCCTAAAGGAATAGTTGATTTTAAGAGCTATACAATTACGTACTTTTCTACCAATAATGCCATAAAATCTGATGCCTAAAGGAAGTTGTTTTTAAGAACTATACCATGATGTACTTTCCTACCAACAATGCCATAGAAAATTAACTAGATTTGTTGTACTATTACAAAGTAATTTTATGCTATAAATTGACAAATATTTCATCCAACAATAAAATTGTTATACCATAATTTCCTTTTACACATGATTAAAATTAATATAGCAATTTTACAAACTGAATGGCACCACAAAATGCCACAAATAACTTCATTGAAGTTAAGGCAAAAATAGTTGTTGCCAAGCACACTAATTTTAAATATTTGAAATAATTTTGGTTTTGATTTTAATACCAAATGACTATTTTCTTACATCAAAGTTCCAAATACTCAACTTTATGATTTCTAATTTTTGTGATTTTTTTGAGATGTTTATAAATTTTGAAAGTCAGTTTCAAATACAGAATTGAAAACTGAGTTGTCATTGTCAAGGCTTCATACATTTAAACCATCACTTTGTTTAGAGTATTGGCAAAATGCTAAAAATAAGATAAATTTGGCATTGCAATGTTTACCCAAAATATCCAATAAAGACAATGATTGACGTTTTGTACAGAAATCCTTTTTTCAGGTTTTCTTCTTTGCAAAAGAAAAAGCTCAATGCTATTCTTGCAATTTTTTGAAGAAAATAGATGCATATGAGGAGTTGCTCATCCAACCGAATACATGGCATTGCTCATGTTTTGCAAAAGTATGTCAGTATAAAGTCTCTCTCCACATTTACAATATATATCTGTCTTTTTCCTATCATCTGATGTTTGGCTTCATTGGAATGCGTATTAATTCAAGAATCATGGGCTAAAAATCGAAGAGAACATCATGTCATCCAGTATGAGTTAGTTGCCTAACCCTTGTAGAAAGAGGCAAGCAGTTCATTGAAAAGGATGAGCACCAAGCTGTCCATATCAACCACAATTTTCAAATCATTAGTTGCACACAATCGTTGAAAGGCCACAAAACTCGGTGCAAGATATATTAATGACTAGGTAATAATAAAACAGGTTGTCTCGAGTTTTTTAACTGAATCAAAACTCAATTACTAAGACTTGATGAGTATATTTTAAAAGCTGCCATCTTCATCTAATATTTAGATTTGTACTGAAGCACTCTCACCACCTGGTTGTGAAGATATTACAAGTCCCTAGACTCACAAAGTTCTGTCCCATCTTGAACATGCAAACAAAGCCAAAGTTGTCTGAAGTAATTGCATATCATGGCAACACTACTACTTTTAAGAGTTTTCTCATTTGCAATCAAGCTGAAGAAATGATAATCTCTCTTAATGTTTCAAAAATCAACAGCAAAGACAAATATGACCATGCTCAGTGATTTCTCATCTTTCATAGAGAATCAAGAAAAGTACGTGTAGAGCTACAAGTTTATGATACAATTTGTACAGGTGTTGCAACCAGTCTCTCAAGCAGCACTTGAAAGATCAATCCAGTTTGACATGTAATCAGTATGAACAAAAAGATGGAACTTTTTACTTCTGGCTGAAATTCTCCTGTTTGTCATCTGGCTTACAGAATGCCGTTCCTCCCTGTGTAGTAGATAAAGTAACGAGAGTGCTTGAGACATAGGTAGATATTCTATTGAAAAGTTTAATTATCAATAATAATCACGTGTTTCTCAGCTAGTCTATGTTTTGAAATAGATCATAACTTACAAAGACATATTGTAGATGTCTTTTCGACGCTTTTGAATTTCGTCACTCTTGAACCAATCTTTGGTGAGCTGGAAACAACAATTTTCCTGGTTACATCTAAATGTTGTGTCCAGACTCCAAACAACAGATTTCATTGAAGGGAAGAAATAGAAGATATATCAATACTTACAAAATAAGGATAACAACCATTAGATATGCTGAAATTCTCTGGAGCCGATTGCAAAAAGAGATCAATGAAATGGAGCAGGAAAACGCCACAGTCATTACCATTTGTTTGCTGAGGCGCCTGCAATGAATGTCACATTAAATGATCAGGTTGAGTGACTTTTGTGACAGAACATGAACATGAAATGGAACCAAACACAGATACAATTTCTAAAGATATAATCAGTAAGAATTTATTACATCGGGAACCAAAAGAGGGATCTTTGCAATTATTTTGTCCCCGTCCTGCTTGCCTTCTTCTTTATGAATATCTATGAGTAACCTATAGAAGTTATGTCAAAACATCCTCGGGAACTAGCATATAGGGAAGTTAAATCCTACATGTACACTACAGCTGGTGAACAAGCAAATGACAAAACCCTTGGTTTTCTTTTGAAATTGGTAGGACCGACTTGTTTTCATAAACACCAAAAACAAAAGGATAAATTTTGAAGGATAAATAACGGAACAACTGGCAACAATTAGGTTGTAAAGGACAAAGTAATGTGCCAAGAGTTCATACTCACTTTCTTATCAGGGGTTCAAGCCGATTTGGATTTGTTTCCTTCAATGAATCCAAAAGCAACATGCATGGTGTCCTTGTTGGGTACCGAAACCCTCTCCAAAATGACAGAGAATCAATAAATTCCAATGGCTCCTACACATGAATGTCAATCTTTCAGACTTTCATTACACAAACACAACTTTCTTTTCTGACTGCAAGGTCACGAGCCACTAGATATCCATCTAAAGATCACAATTGTAGAAAAGATAAGAGAAAGGAAGATTTTTCTCCAAAGATAAACAAAGATCAGAAAGAAGGAAATACATTTACAGTACCAGTGAACTATCGGAATGAAAACGTATTGCGTTGCAAAAATACTTTTTGCCTTCGTCCATTTCAATACGTTGAAGGATAATGCCTCTTCAAGATACATTGAAAACCACAAACAATCCAAGAAAGTACAAGACTTCTGTTTAGCCTCGGGTAGATTCTTCCACAATCCCCTGCACATGGAATGAGATGCACGTAAATTTATTAGCAATACTTGCCATATGACTATTTTTTTATATAAAAAAGGTCAAGAATAAATTCATCCAAAAAAGAATGTATCACTTTTGACTAATTTCAATTTTGACCAATCAACTTTGACTATTAGTAAAATTTGGCCAATATGTTCTGCAAAATTTGTAAAACAGAACGAGCATAAATTTTTGTCTTCACTTGACACAAAGATGATTCTTGTTTGAAGGATAACAAAGATCGGTTAGTGTTCTATGTGTTTCAAGAAAATGCAGCTTTTTCAAAGGGTAGTTTGTTCGCCTTCAAAAGCAGGGAAAATTGACATCTCTTAATAAAACGCAAAACTTGAAAGTAAAGCAAGAGAGAATGCAAGACGATGTAGAAATGAGAATACAGGAGTCACTTCTCTTAGTTTCCGCTGCTTTGGACAAAGTCCTATTCTTTGGGTGCACGACCACCTGTTAAGAACTCTTTTCAGTATAAAACCCGTTAAGATGGACTAAATTCTCTAATGTAGATTGAAGTACTTCAACAAACATATAGTACCAGCAAACTTTACAGAACCAAACGTGATTTAGTTTATGAAACAAACTTTATATAGAAGAAATAAGTTGGTGTCATCTGTTAAACAAAAGGGTAAGAGCAGACAGGTACAGACTCTGATTAACATATAGAACCAGCAAACTTTACAGAACCAAACGTGATTTAGTTTATGAAACAAACTTTATATAGAAGAAATAAGTTGGTGTCATCTATTAAACAAAAGAGTAATAGCAGATAGGTACAGACTCTGATTTGAGATCCTATCGACATTACAGGACATGGGCGTGGAACTGTATGTAAAGGGCCTACAAGATTTCACTTTCAGAGGCTCAAGCCCAGCCAAATTAACAAGAAAAAGAATTTTAAAAAAATTATGGCAAACTGGGATAAGTAAGAATTTACTCCATATATTTGTCAATGATGTTGGTATCGAGGTAATCATCTAGCTTCAAAACTTGATTTCTACGAACTAGTCGCACTCCTTTCTTCTCTGCCCGATTCCTACAAGACCAGTGTTTACAAGTTTCTTCCCGTACATCGTTAACATCGATTAACAGACCCGTTGGCATGTGTGGAGGATGAATCTTCTCAGTCCCTCTTACACTTGAAGATTGCAGTTGACTTGTTGTGGAGTGTCCATCTTTGCAATCAATGATCATGATTCTACAATTACGAGCAAGATCTCTTTCATTTAATGGCAAATCAAGGGCATACCTGTTCATCCTTTTATTTGTCGGGCGAACAGGGCCCTTAGAAGTGGATTTTCTTCGAACACTGCCACGCTTGTTAGCTCTAATATTGCCCTATGGTTGAAATCGAAAGTTCACACATTGTTCTAATATTGCGATTTTTGTTACTCTAATTTCTCCTTCCGATTGCCCATACTTCTGTTGGTTTCAGGTAAATTTGAAACTACTCGAATACTAAAAGCTATTGTTGAAATCAAAAGTTGACACATTGTTCTAAGATTGCGATTTATGTTACTGTAATTTTTCCAGAAAACATGTTCAAAAAACTAAGACACTTACATTAACAAAAGTTGTGAGTGATGCTTTCTCACGTCAAACCAAGCAAGTCGTACTGTAACTTGCGTGGGAGGACAAGGGAAATCATAATGGATGAGCGCAAGAAATGTACACACCATATAATCTGAAATGAAATGAAATTAGTGGAAGGGAATTGCACTCCGTGGTTACAGCTGCCGCTAAAGACACATACCGTTCGAAATATTTCCCTATCGATTGCCATTGATGGACCTCCTCATAGGGGGCAGTGGATTTACACATGATCCTTCACTAGGCGCCTCGCCCACAAGACTCCGCCAGCACTTTGCTGGAGTCCCCGCAGAAGCCCTCGATGCGACGGTGGCCGAAAGGAGCAGCGTGCCAACAAAAGGTAAGGATACCGATGACCTAGTTCACCAGTTCTTTACTGTTAGACTGACGGGCTGCGCTGGGTAGACGACTGGCTAGGTAGACGGACGGGCTGTGCGGGCTGTGCTGGCTGTGCTGCCTAGACGAACTGGTTAGGTAGACTGATGGGTTGCCTTTTTGGACGGCAAAGAATTGTTCAATCGTCTAACAATAGATCTAATGGTTAATATTAGGACAAGTAGACATTTAGGGGAGTTCATTTCAGAGAGAAACGCCATAGGGCGTAGGGCGTAAATATATTTTACATAGGTTCGATTGTGATATTTTTGAGTCTTCATAAAGTGGGGTTTTGTTAAGAGTAAGTGATGTATGACCATTTTCTGCGATGCAATTTAATTTTGGGTTTTCTCTTATTTTGGCATTTAAACAGTTTTAATAGTAATTTAATATTTTTTTTTTAAGCTCGTTGTCTCTATTTTAGTTTTTTTTTATATATTAAGATTATACAATTTTATTTTAGGAGTTTGTTGGAGAAATTGTGTGCGATTATTCCACGATATTATTTGGAGTTGTTTCCTATTTGTTTAGAGAAAATCTGTGGTTTTCAAAATTTTCATTTTTATCGCCTAAAGATTATTGTTTTGGAATAATGATGTAAAATTTGCATTAATATCTCATTTGAGAATTAGAGATCATTAAATCATTTTTATAATTAATGATAGAGTAGTTTAGTAGGAATTTAAAAAGATAAATGTTTAAGTTTTATTTCAGGTTCAAATATTCGTAGACAAGAGCTTATTCCAAGAACTGTAAGTGTAAAAATAATTAAAGATGTTTATATGTAGACAAGAGTTTATTTCCCAGAATAGTAGGAGGAAAGATATTTGAAGACGTTTGGAAGACTATATAAGAAATTTACTACAAGAATGATCAACTTAAAGATGTGAAGTTATATACATTGAAATAGTTTATCGAAATTGAATTAATATACAATTTTTCATCTATCTTTATGATATTAGAGTGGAAAAAATAGAAAATCATTCTTTGATTGTTTTGAGGCCTTAGAATGATGCATTTTGGGAGTAAAATATATTCTACACTCAGACCTTTCCAACTGTGCAAGAATCATGCAAGTAAAGCTTTTATGCAAAAGTTATGTCAACCAAAATTTAGCCTATAATATTTGGACACCATGACATGACGAGATGCCATGTTAGCCCTCGTTACTCATGCTTGTAAGAATAGCCACCTGGTGAATATGAATAATACATTAGAAGGGTCAATGTTGTAACTCTAGTTGAGAGTTGAAAGAGTCAATCATGACCCCGTGATTATCGAGCTGCATAATAACTAGGCCCCAAGGAAAAGTGGTTATATTTTATTTCATTCTATCTTGTTATAGAGTAGAGAAGAGTATCTAGGTGTGGGAGTGAGAGGTTTAGTGTTCAATAGTACCTAATAAGGCCACTTGTCATAGGTAACTCCATAGGGAATGCCTTCTTCTTTATACTTGCATTATTTCCATTCCAAATAAAAGAGAGAAAAACAACCTTGCCTTCTAGATGGTTTTTCTCTTATAAGGGTTTCCTAGAGCATGTAATGTGTGCATTGTGTTTGGTATTTGATTGTATTTTATTGTTCTCTATTTTCATGATTTTATCTATTACATGCATAAATAGTAAATAAGTAGTTATATAATATAGAATCTAAAGGAATTTAACATTCAAAGTATGGATTGTAGATTATTTTTATCATGTCTCTTTGATGAATTGTCTAGAAGAATGTCGCGGGAAGCTATAGGGGATCTAGGAAGCAGTGAAAGGAAAAGGACACATATCCCTAACCATAGATGATGAGTCTGTTCATAATGGCCCTAATCTAACAAAGGATATATTCTAAAGGATCAAACTGAAAGTCGCAAATATGAGCCATAATATCAACCTCCTTATGGAACCTCTCACAAATAAGTTTGAAATCAAAGAAGATGGAGGTTCTAACTCAGAGGTCAAATCAAAGGGAAAATCAAGGGATCATGAAGACCCAAAAATTAATTCAATGAAAGAAATTGAAAAAGAGCATCCACGTTCAAGTTTCATTACCCATTCATAGTCCCTATTCAATATGGAAGTGAATTTTGGCATCAAGCTATATGAAGGTGAGATTAATGCGTTAAAATTCAACCATCAGTTGAAAAAATTAGAATTATATTTTGGCATTCATCAAATATAATAGGAAAAAAAGATATAATTTACTAGATTTGGGGGTAGAGGGTCATGCCCTAACATGGTGTGAAATCAATATAAAAACAATTACTTTGAAGCGTGATCCCTAGTAACAAAATATGGGGACTTTAAAGCCTTTGTACAGTCTTAATTCTAATCTATTGGACATGTACTTGACCAATGGATCCAGTGCTACTCCTTTAGGCAGAGGTATGGAAGAGTGTATAGGAGAGCACCACTAAATTTAGGAAGATGACCATCATGTTGTGTTCTCTCCAAGAGACCAAATATACTCCTTAAGTATTTGAGGGTACTACACATCCACCTATGAAAGTAAGTTATGTTGTTCAAGCCAACAATAGTGGATGGGGCTTGTGTATAAGCATAGTACCTAAAAAACATAGGCCAAAAGAAAGGGAAATGAGGTAGTTCAAAACATAAAAAGGATGAGGACACTTTCAAGGAAGTGAAGAGTAAATGGAAAAGGGAAAGGACAAGAAGACAAAAACCACTACAATTCAATGCAAATCTCGTATCAATCATTGGAACCATTGCAACATTAATATCCACACATAGTATAAGCACTGAAAATTACATCAAAAGATAAAAATGAAGAATTATAAGTAGAAAGAAACTTTGACATGGATGAGAAGGTTTTCTACACATCAATGTAGAAGGATGTGAACATGAGTAGCTTGATCATTAGGAGGAGGAGATGAGAAATATCTTCCACATTAAAATAGAGGTTAGGAAGATCAAGACATACTTTGATATCTATTTAGGGTTATGGTTTTTACTTCCTCAACCATGAACTGTAAAAAAGTTTTGGAATTTTTAGGATTTTCTTAAAATTCCCCATGTATCTAGCACCACATGTGTGATAAATGGTGGGTTAACCATGGTGGTCAACAAAATTGATCAATTTTGGTGGGTTGACCATGGTGTTCAACGAAATTGATCAATTTATGGGATTCATAAATTAGCATACTAGCTCTTATAAAAATATATTAGGACTAAATCAATGTCAATATTTTTAATTTCCTAATATTATATACATTCATTATTTATCCAATAAAATACTTCTTATACTTCCAAATATCATTTTCTATTCTTTTAATAATATGGTAATTTAGAAAAATTTCAACTATATTTATCATCCAGTCATTGCCATTATGACAAAGTCGTAGAAGCTCTTAACACCCAAGGGAGTATGTATTTGATCTAACTAATGCTTAATATATGGAAAGTATTATTTTTTATGTTGAGATATGCATTCTTCACCCCAATATGAGAGTGTGTGATTTCATGTGTGCTCAACATAAAACATAAAATATTCTCTAAATAAAAATATAAAGTCAATTGTAATAAAAAAAATAATAGTAAATATACATGCTTTGTTAATTTAATTATGTGACTGTGCTAATTAGATTAGTTGATATTACAACAAGTACTTGATATTACAACTCAGTATGAAAGATATATAAAAATATTTAGATATATATATGAAACAATAAAATTTTATAACAAATTTGAATAAAAGTAAAGTAATTAAAAATAGAAATAATAGTCTTATTTTTCTTTTTTAATAATTAAAAATATATATATTCTCTTAAATATATATATACAAAAAAGTGATTGAAAGTAAAAATTTATTCAGTAATAAGAAAATAAATAAAAGAAATGTATAATACATTTATATTTTATATAAAATAATATATTAGATTATAATAATAATAATAATAATTTGAAAATTTCCAATATATATGATTAAACAATATAAAATATATATTTAAAAATGTATTTATAATATAAAACATTTTAGTCTATACATAAACTTAGGTTATAAAATAAAAATATTTCACTACTTATATGTCAATATATAATTATATTTATTATGATAGTTTTAATAAAATTAAAAATAAGAATGTTTTATATATAATAGATATGAAATCTATATAGATTTAGAGTAGATTCATCTTAATTTTTTATCTACCAAATTTTAAAAAAAAACTTGTTTTCATATTTTACAGTCAAAACTAAATTTACATCTTAAAAAATTTAATTCTTCTCAATTTTTTGTAAATTGAAAATTAAAATAAATCTATAATAATTTTATTTCATTTTTAGATGTGATGAAAACTAAGTTGGGTTTTGAGCTATTTATTAAAATAATCATATTATGGGAAAACTATAAATTTGAATTGTTGTCGAAAATATTTATGTTTTAAGTATATGTAATTATTTTTAATATTATGTAAACATGAAATTCTTCACGAAAGTTTTCTGTAATGTCACCATCAATTTTTTTTTTTTACATGATATTACTAAGGTATGTAATAGTTCTTATGACACGTCACCTTCTAACATGTCACGTCACTTTATTGTTTCGGGCCTTCCATGTCATTTATCCATCAACCATTTTGTTACTCTCTGGCGACTGTACAAGGCTTCATCCTATTCACTCGGGTTTCATTAACTACTTGTCACCTTGGGAAAGACTCCCGCCTCCCCGCGATCTTCAAAGGGATAGTATGGAGGGACATCTGGAAATTACTATTTATTGCACACTGGGTTATTTGTACGCTTAATCTGTGCTTCGAATTCTATGTGATTTCTTATGGCTCTGCCCTATGCATGGCACGAGCAAGTTTATTTCTCGCAGTTTCTGTTCTAGGGCTTGCTACCCCATCGACAGTGGTCAGGGAGTTTTGGAAATCTACGGCTCCAGATCCTTGCTGGGTTGAATCAACCATAATACATTTGGTTATGTGGTTTTCACACTTTGGCGCCAGCTCCATTTTTCCACTGCTTGCTCTCTGCGTCCCACTCTACTATGGCTCTGGGACCTCGCATGTGTTGGCGCTCTTAGAACCAGGTTATGGCATTACTGTTGCTTGGCAAAGCTCAGGTGAATTTATTTTTAATGAATAAATTTTTTTTGACTTAATGCTCTTCTATTCAAGCGTTTACCTAGCATTATTACTAATGGTTGCTCAATCTCTATTGGTAGGTACCTTTCGTTCGGACTCCAGAGCTATGCACTGTTGTGGAGCGTTTCACCAAACTTGCCACCGAAATCTTGAGTAAGGGGTTTTATCCTCAGACTAATGGTTCTGGTGAAGCTTGTCTTGTTGCAATTTGGAGAGAGTGTTGGTTCCTACTGTTAAACGAAAGGGTTCTTCCAATTGGTTTACAGTGCCACAGTAATTAGAATTTATTTATGTACTAAATAGATTGTATACTATAAGAGTGTTGGAACCCTATATGATTAATTCATGTAGCGGATTTGACTCCAATGTGAAGTTCGAACAACGGATGTCTATTGTAATTTTGAATTACCCTTGCCAGGGTTTCATCCCAAGGCTTCTATTTTTTTTAATGGATAATAGTGTATTCAGTATTATTCCTCCAGGGTTAACCTGAGAGTAATCAGTTTACTGGAAAATCTACTGCCTTTTTCTTGAATTAGTTCCTGTGTATCAATACATATGATTTCAAAGGTTTAAAATATGGACTGGCTTTTTGTTCTGCTACATATGTTGCATGTTATAAGTAATTTCCTTAGGATTCTATTTCTTAATTGCATGGGAGATGCACGGGTGTAGCAGCCTCGGTCCAGATTCCTTGTCTTATTTTCATTATGGGCTATCACGGGTTTTCCTTAGAAACCCACTCTATCTAACACAACTTATTCTATCTATCTATCTATCTATATATATATATATATATATATATATATATATATATAATATATATATATATATATATAATTATATATATATATATATATATATATATATATATATATTTCATTACTTGGTCGATGCCAGAGGATTGGGGCGAGGATAATAACTCTATATTTAATTGTTTTTCCATCGTAGCAGTTGTTAGAGATCTAAATGTATGCTACAACTCTGTGTTTTATCCATACTTTGTCTTATATTGTTAGCAAAATTATTAAAGGTTTTCACCACGACATTCTTTGATTTTTCGTTGTCATTCTCATGGAAGTGTTCTGAACTTTCTTTTTGAGCTACACTCGTCTATTTACTGGAATATCACTTGGTTCTTGTTTATTAAAAGGATGACTTAATAAACTATCGTCACCTCATTTATTTTGTCTTGCTCATTAGATAATCACAACTACAAAAATTACCCACTAGGCTTATTCGTTTGACTCAGGGGTTACCAGTTTGGCACGCCAGAGCCGTCCCCTGCCGGTACCTTGAGGAGAAAAAGAAATTCTCTTAGGGTTTTCATGCAACATTGACACCTGTGTAACTTTCCATGAAATGCATATACGCCCTTAAACATTCCTTCCGCCATTAAGCTTTACCGTTTGTTCTAGTTTTCAATTTCCTATACACCAGAATTTAGTAATGAGAAAATGTTGCTTGCCTAAGAGATTCATCCTACCCTACCTTCAGGGGTTCGTCGGTCCATAACAGGGGTTTCATATGATTCGATTTTACTTACTATTCTTCTCGGTTCTCCTACAGTGACACCTTGCTAACAGCTACTTCAACCTGTGAGGGTCCTACGTGTACATCACCTTCTTGTTTTCTTTAACACGCAGATAACATTTTTTTTAATTTGTAAATGTTATTAATATAATAATGTCTCTGGTTTATGAGTAATAGCTGCACATAAATTTTTGTTTTCAATTCTTAAGGTTTCCCAAATGACACAGACTTATTTAGTCATAGCAGTTACAGTTTCCGTACCTGTCTATTCGATGTGCCAATAATACTGCAACATAACCGCTCCCCTCTGCTTCTCATACTGTGGTGATCCCCGCTGTCCTTCAGAAACAGAACCTTCTCTTGTCTGTCACTTCTAATTTGCCACCCAACCTCAAGATTCATCTTTCGGGACCAGAATCTCTCCCCCGTGCTCTCTTGCAGGAGCACTGTCCTCAGCAATAAATTTCGCACTTAGTGCTTCACTATCTGGTCCTCACCAGACTTAGTCGTTATCTTCTTTGTTTTTCTCTGTCTGTCCTTATAGCGCAGACCCCCTTTTTCCTTGTTCCATGGTTCAAGAAAACTTTCCAGTTATGAGAGGTAGTTACGGTTGCAGTTCACTGCAACCGTTTCTCCCAACTTCCCCCAAAAGTTGCCAACATCTCTTTTTTTTCAAGACACAACATTTCTTATATTATTCAAGAAATAAAAAAGATATTATTAAATTCCAAAACCATTAACAATGTCATATTCAGTTTTAACCACAGTAAAGTCAAATATTTACATTCTCCTGGGGCATTACATCTCCCCCTCCTGAAATTGGACATCGTTTCGATGTTTGTTGACCAAGAACAACTCCAAATAAGCCTTCTTCATGAGCTCTTCATCTTCCCAAGTGGCCTCATCAGGCCCAAAGTGCTGCCATTGCACTTTAACTTGGGTAATAGCTCGCTTCCGTAGCTGTACTTTTCTCTAGTCAAGGATGCTCAGCGGCTCGACCAAGACTTCTCCTTCTAGTTCAACTTGCAACATGCAATATTCCAAATCAGTTTCTTTTAAAGAAAACTGTTAGACTGATGTACTGGAAATAATCCTCACCTGTATATCCTGCCATCTGATCACATGTTTAGGATCATAAACTTATTTTTTTAACATAGAGACATGGAAGACATTGTGGACCCGGATGTGACTTGGCAGGGCGAGCTGGTAAGCTACCGGCCCAATTCTTGCCAAGACTTGGAATGGTCCACAATATCGGGGTGCCAGCTTGGCACACCTGCTCCATTACAGGGTACTCCTTCTTGATTGGATTCTCACATAAACATGGTCACCGACTTGGTATTCTTTAAACCTCCTCTTTCGGTCAGCAAAGATCTTTTGCCTATCCTGAGCAACATTTAAATTAGAGCGTACCCTTTTGACCATTTCCTCCATTTCCTTAAGCATTTCTGGCCCTAACCTTAATTTGTCTTCAGGTCCACCCCCGCTTGAGGGTGTGCGGCACTTCCGCCCATACAAAACCTCAAAGGGGCTCATTTGTAATGAATTATGATAGTCGTTATTGTATGCAAACTCAACCAAGTGCAAATACTCCTCCCATTGAGTTGGTTTCTGCATTACATATGCCCTTAACATGTCCTCTATCACCTGGTTCACCCGTTCTGTTTGTCCGTTAGTCTGGTGGTGATACGCTGCACTGAAATTTAGTTGTGTCCCTAATTCTGCAAATAATGTCTTCCAAAAGACTGACGTGAATTTTACGTCACGATCTAAGATTATCATCTTTGGGAGTCCATGTAATTTTAACACATTTTACATGAAGATATGGGCAATTTGTACAGCTCCATAGGTGGATTCCACAGGTATAAAATGTGTTTCTTTACTCAGTTTGTCCACCACCACCATAATAGAATTGTTATTCTTCTTTGTCTTAGGTAGCCCTGTTATAAAATCCATGGAAATGGTTTCCCACTTCCATTCTGGAATGGGTAATGGTTGCAATAACCCTGCTGGATGTTGATGCTCTTCTTTAATTTTTTGGCACTCTAGGCACCGTTCCAAATACTCAGCCACATTCTTCTTCATTCCCGGCCAATAGTACTCTTTTCGAAGTGCAGTGATAATTTTCTGATATACTGGGTGTCTCGCATAGTGACTGATGTGAAATTCATCCATAATAAAATTTTTAATGTTGTTTTGATTAGGTACATATAGCCTTTTTTTGTAGTACAACATTCCAACATCATCCATCTCATATCCTTGCTGATTCTTCTCATTGGTAAACTGTTGTACTTGCTTTTTTATTTGTTGGTATTCAACGTCTTGTTCTGCTGCCTTTTTTATCATTTCCTCGAAGGGACTTTTCCATTCGCTAAAGGAAATTTCATATAAACATTATACTTTCCAACTTAAGGCGTCTGCCACCCGGTTTTCCTTCCCCTTCAAATGTTTGATTTCAAAGTCACAACCGCTTAGGAAATCTACCCACCACACTTGCCTTGCATTTAAACTGGGTTGGCTAAAGTAACTGGTCATGCTATGGTGGTCGATCAGTAACAAAAATTTCCTTCCCATAAGATAATGCTACCACGTCTTCAAGGCATGTATGACGACTACCAACTCTAAGTCATAAGCAAAATACTTATGCTCATGCTCTTTTAGTTTCCTTGATTCATAAGCAATTACTTTCCCTTCTTGCATCAACACACCTCCCACACCTTCCTTGCTTGCGTTACTGCACACCACATAGTCCTTATTAGGATTAGCTATGCTCAAAATGGGTGCAGTGGTGAGCAGATGCTTAATCTGTTGAAAACTTCTTTGACATTCTGAGGTCCATTTGAATGCTCTTCCTTTTTTTTGTAGGGAGGTGATAGGATACGCTACTCTTGAGAAGCCTTTTACAAATCGTCTGTAATAACCAGATAACCCCATAAAGGACCTGATGTCTGCCACATCTTTTGATACGGGCCAGTGCATTATGGTCCTTATCTTTTTAAGGTCCACCGTGATCCCTTCCTTTGTGATTATATGGCCCAGATACTGTATTTCTTCCTTGAAGAAGTCTCACTTGTTGAACTTAACATATTACTGGTGTTCTCGGAGGGTTTGCAGCACCAATTTGAGGTGCTCCTTGTGCTCTTCCATAGTGCGGGAATATATCAATATATCATCGATAAATATCAGCACAAATCTATCCAAATATCTATGGAATATGTTGTTCATCAAGCACATAAAAGTTGCGGGGGAGTTAGTTAACCCAAAAGGTAGCACCACAAACTTGTAATGTCCATACCTTGTTCTAAAAGTTGTTTTAGCTATGTCGTCTTCCTTAATCCTGATTTGGTGGTAACCTGATCTCAAATCGATCTTGGAGAATACTGTTGTACCCTTCACTTGATCGAAAAGTTCATCAATCCGAGGTAGAGGATACTTGTTTTTGATTGTCAGTTTGTTCAGTTGATGATAATCTATACACATGCGAAGGGTCCCGTCTTTTTTCTTAACGAACAACACTGGAGCTCCCCACGGAGACACATTGGGGCGAATATAGTTTTTGTCTAATAGTTCCTGTAGCTGCATTTTTAACTTTGTCAACTCAGGTACACTCATTCTATAGGGTGCTCGAGATACCGGTGCTGCCACTGGTACCAATTCAATGGTAAAGTCTATATCCCTCTTAGGCGACAGTGCGAGAATCTCTTCTGGGAACACATCCGCAAACTCTTGTATCACAGGGATGTTATCCAACGTGGCTGTTTTATCCTTTGAGTTAGCACATCCCACTTGGATGCAATAAATATGACACCCCTTCCTAATGCATTTCGCTAAGTGAGATGCAGTTATTGGTCGAACCTGTACTGGCCACTTAATTCCTTGCATCTCTTGCCTAGCTCCAAGTTCATTCCTATAATAAATAGTCTTTGCTTTGTAGTTAACCAATGACCAATGCCCTTTTTACCAATCCATACTGATCAGAACATCATATGAACCAAGGGGAAGCACATTTAAATCTACCGTTACTGGTTGCCCTGATATCTTTAAATAGTAGTTATTGACTTTTGCCAGCACTCGCCTCTTGGCCCCTGTAGAAAGCTGTACTAGCCACGGATTCTTGAATTTAATAGGTTGTAGTTTACAATGTTCTCCCACCTTAGGACTAATATAACTTAACGTGGCTCCAGGATCAATTAAAACAACTACATTACGGTCTGAGATTTTACCTTCAAATTCCACCATGGTCAGCTGGTACTCCGCCTGACGATCATCCAGGGCTGCATTAATCCTTGGTAGACTACGTCCTATGTCACCAACTATCGATGCTTCATGGATTTGGGATAACTATTCAACTCCCTTTCACTGCGAGCAGTTTTTGACGTAGTGAGGCCCTCCACAACCCCAACACTGGGGTCTTGCTGTCCCTTCATTGTCCAATTTTACAGGCTATTCGCGAACTCTGGATTCATTGGTTGGCTTGGACCTGAATGAATTTCTCTGTACGGTTCTGCTGTTTTTCCCCTTGCCAATTCCGTTGCTGCCACTACTGCGATTCCCTTTATTGTTTCCAGCCGATTTATTACTTCTCTTATCATTCCATCTTTTACCTCGGATTTCTCCCTTTTGTTTACTCTGCTGGTAACAAATTGTGGTTTTACGTATTGCTTCGTCCATTGTCTTTGGATTGTCAAACTCAATCCTTTCCTGCATATATAGAGGTAAACTACTAACAAACCTTTTCACCTTAGCTTTTTCCTCTCTAATATAAGGCACATAACAAAGCAAGGAAGTAAAATGGGTGATGAATTTGTCCATGGTTTGCTACCCCAACCGCAAGTCATGGAATTCCCTTACCTTTTCATCGTAAAAACGCTCGGTCCGGTATCTTTCCTTAAAGTACCTTTGAAATTTCTCCCACGTTATGGTCTGTTCACTTACTCCCCTTACGATCTTAACTTCTTCCCACCATAGGGTGGCCTTTCCCTATAGTTGGAAAATGGCCAGCTGTGCCTTAAGATTGTGATCGTATTCATATAGCTGGAAATATTTATTCATATTAATCAACCATGCCTCAACTGCTTCCTCATGTTCCCCATCGAAGTGTGGCAGTTTAATCTTTTGGAATTCCCCTTGCAACTCTATCCATTGCCTCTTTGAAGTCTGTTGTTCAGATGCATTATCAGATCGTTCCTCCCTCTCTTCCAACCCTTCAGGTTCTATGTGGTGATTCTTCTCCTCCGACATTCTTGGCTGCTCCGCACTGGGATTAGCTGGCGACTGGTTTTGTTTGTCAGGCACGCTTTTTATAATTCTCTCTTGCTCCATAGTTAGTCGTGCATTATCTTCATGTAACTGGGCCATTTCATTTTTCAATTCTTGCATTGTCTCCAAAATAGCCTGATTTGTATTACGAGCCTCCTCCCCGAGCTATACCCATAGCTCGAGATTACTCTTAGGGCAAGGTATAGGTCCCTGACCCATTGCATACTTGCGTGACACACTGTCCCCTCTTCTCATACTATCAGTTGTCTGGTTTCCTGTCTTTAACATGAGAAAAGTAAATCAACACATTAACTACTTTTTTTTTTTTTAAATTGGAATTGCTGAAACAGGGACAAAAATAAATTGTATGAGATGTTTTCTGTTTTTATATTGCAATTTCAAATTTCAATTTCCAATTTTCAATTTCTATTTCAACTCTCAGAGGCCTCAGTTTTGTAACTGGGCTTTGATACCAATTGTAATGTCTCCATCAATTTTTTTTTTTTTTTTTTTTTACGTGATATTACCAAGGTATGGAATAGTTCTTATGACACGTCACCTTGAAACATGTCACGACACTTTACTGTTTCGGGCCTTCCATGTCATTTATCCATCAACCATTTTGCTACTCTCTGGAGACTGTACAAGGCTTCATCCTATTCACTCAAGTTTCATTAACTGCTTATCACCTTGGGAAAGAGTCCCCCCTCCTCACGATCTGCAAAGGGATAATATGGAGGGACATATGGAAATTACTATTTATTGCACACTGGGTTATCTGTACACTTAATTTGTGCTTCAGATTTTGCGTGATTTCTTATGGCTCTACCTTGTGCGTGGCATGAGCAGGTTTGTTTCTCGCAGTTTCTATTCTAGGGCTTGCTACCCCATCGACGGTGGTCAGGGAGTTTTGGAAACATATAGCTTCGGATCCTTGCTGGGTTGAATCAACCATAATACGTTTGGTTATGTGGTTTTCACACTTTGGCACCAGCTCCATTTTTCCACTGCTTTCTCTCCGTGTCCCTCTCTGCTATGGCTTCGGGACCCCGCATGCATTGGTGCTCTTAGAACCAGGTTATGGCGTTACTGTTGTTTGGCAAAGCTCAGGTGAATTTATTTTTAATGAATAGAATTTTTCTGACTTAATGCTCTTCTGTTCAAGCATTTACCTAGCATTATTACTAATGGTTTCTCGGTCTCTATTGGCAGGGACCTTTCCTCCAAACTCCGGAGCTATGCACTGTCGTGGAGTGTTTCACCAAACTTGCCATCGAAATCCCGGGTAAGGGGTTTTATCCTCAGACTGATGGTTCTGGCAAAGCTTGTCTTGTTGCAATTTGGAGAGAGTGTTGGTTCCTACTGTTAATTGAAAGGGTTCTTCCAATTGGTTTACGGTCCCACAGTAATTAGGATTTCTTTATGTATTAAATAGGTTGTATACTGTAAGAGTGTTGGAACCCTATATGATTAATTAGTGTATCGGATTTCACTCCAACCTGACGTTCGAACAATGAATGTCTATTGTAATTTTGAATTTACCCTTGCCAGGGTTTCATCCCAAGGCTTATTTTTTTTTAATGGACAACAATGTTTTCAGTATTATTCCTCCAGGGTTAACCTGAGAGTAATCGGTTTACTGGAAATTGACTACCTTTTTCTTTAATTAATTCTTGTGTATCAATACACATGATTTCAAAGGTTTAAAATATGGACTGGCTTTTTGTTCCACTACATTTGTTGCATGTTGTAAGTAATTTCCTTAGAATTTTATTTCGTAATTGCATGGGAGATGCATGGCTGTAGCAGCCTCGGTCCAGATTCCTTGTCTTATTTTCATTATGGGCTATCACGGGTTTTGCTACAGAAGCCAATCTGTCTAACGCAACCTTATATATA
>APFE030543912.1:100005-115391 GCA_000404065.3 Pinus taeda
ATTAGAAGTCTCATGGCATATGATAAGAAGAATGCAGAAACTGAAGAGGTTACCAAATTAAATGAACAATTGGAGACTGTAACCAGGGTAAGGGAGAAATTGCAGGATATAGTAAAAGATCAGAGCATAACAATTCAGAGTCTTGAATCAAAGATCTTCTCTCTAAAAGAAGATCTTGAAAAATCAAAGGAGCAGAACAGAGAAGCACTTGAACATGAAGTGATCAAATTGAAGCAACAAGTGGAAGAAGGAAGAAAAGCTAAAGAAGACCTAAGGAAACAGTATCTGGAAAAGGAAGAACAACATCAAGTTGAGTTAAATATCTTGAAAGGTGAATTAGAAGAAAAGGATAAATTGTTGCGATTTCATGATAGTACTAAGATCTTGGATGACATTCTTGGTAGTCAAAGATCCCCTAGTATCAAAACTGGTCTTGGCTTTTATGAATCTGTTGAAGGTGAATCTAGCTCACAAGGTGAGGCAAGAAACTCCAAAGAGAAATCTAAAATGAACAACAAAGAGATAAGAAGAAAACCCCATCAACAACCAAGGAACAAGATTTTTACTCCTCCACTGAATAATGTTGAATGCTATGTATGTCATAATCGTGGACATGTTGCAGCCAGATGTAGCAGAATGGTTCAAGATCATCACATCCCAGGTACTTCAGAAGATATTGCTTTACCTGCAATGCATATGGACACAAAGCAATTGATCGCAATAGAAGGAACATGAAATATGTAAGATGTTATTCATGCAACAAACTTGGACATAAAGCAAGGGAATGCAAGAGCAAATTTCAAAATTCAAAACAAGAGGACCATACATCATCACAACTTCAGAAGACAGAATTAGAGACAGAAAGGTGTGACATAACTCAGTTAGCTGACATAACAGACACAGGGGATACTGAAAGTGAAGAAATTCAGTATTCCATCTTGCATACGCTGATATAACGAAGATAAGTCGTGTATATACGTAATTCATAGGCTGTAGAGTCACGTATATGGAGAAAAGAAGAAATGGTAGTAGAACAGACCCAGGAAATGGTTCCGTCATGATATGAAATGGTTGGCACAGGCTCAGGGGGAGCATATACTTCAAATAATGCATTGTTGGCATTATAGTTAGAAGTTGTTGATAAAGTTTATGAAGCTAAATGATACATCTTGCTGTTTGATCAAAGGAATGGTATTGCAGGTCATATATGATGAATGATAGTTATGGTTTGAATGAATTGCTGGTCTTAAAACTTGCATTTGCTCAGGGGGAGCACAACTTGGCATATTCAAAGGGGAGCTCAATCAGAAACTTCAGCATGTACTCAGGGGGAGTATGGACAACAGAAGGTATACTAAGGAAGAAAATATCTTGGTTCGCCCTCTGCCCTTGATGTCAAAGGGGGAGAGTGACTTGGTGTGGTGGTTGCCATCAAGTCCAAAGGGGGAGATTGTTGGCATTATTATACAGGTGTTGTCCTTGATGGAAACTCACTCAAAGGTATGATACAGGTGATGGAAACTTAATCAAATGATAGATCAGAATGCAGTGTGTCAAGAGAGACGTATACACAGGTTTACCGTGATGAAAGTGCGTATATACGCAGGTTAGCAGAGAAAAAGGAGCGTATACGTATACACGCAGTTTCACAGAAGGAAAAGCGCGTACATGGTTTTGATCCGTGGTATTTGGTCCATGGTATTTTGGTATTGGTCCATGGTATTTGGTTCGAAATGACGACCCCAGGTATTGGGTCCATGGTATTGTTTCTACATGGTTTTGGACCATGGTATTGAGAGAAGCCTAACCTATATAAGGAGAAGATCATTAGGCAAAAGAGAAAAAGCAAGGAATGGATGTCTGACGAAGTGGGAAGATCTAGTATTGCTGGTTATCGGTTTGTGCTGCTTGGCTTGGGTTGGATATGACAGTGAAGGTATAAGTAATTATCTTTAGATCTGTACGCAGGTTGTCTCTGGTGAAAGCGCGTATACACACAGTTTTGATATAGTCAAGTAGTGTATGCATGATGAGATTTGGTGTTTCAGGTTGCTGTTGATTCTAGTGGTTGTTGCAGAGTTCTGGGCTCTGGTTTGCGCTCTGTGTTTTGATGACAGGGTTTCAGTGATTAAGTATTGGGTGATTTAGTGATTTATGATACAAGTATAGGTTGATGATTGTATTGCAGCAGTGATTGTTTTGTACTTATGGATCCAGTCTGAAAATTGATGAAACGTGGTCCCTGAAGAAAAAAGGTTGCAGCCTTCTGTAGGTCAGTACCTACATACTAGTATATCCGCTAGTACAAGAGCAAAGGGGGTTGTAGCTCCCTTCCAGAAGTAGCTGGAAAATGAGAGAGGGCTGTAGCCCTCTGCAGGTTGTAGCCTGCGTGCTGGTAAAGGACTGCGCCAGTACATTGTAAAAGAAGTTTCTTATTAAAGGAAGAAAGAGACGAATTGCAGCAGGTGGTTTTCACCCACATTGGGTTTCTGCCTTATATCATGGTGTTCATGTGTGCTTCTTATGTGTGATGATCTGTCTGTTTTACTACACCTGTTTACTGTTAATGTGGTTAATAATGTTCTGATGCATTTACTAAAGATAAGCTAACTGAATCATAAGAATACTGCATCTACACTGGTTGCATTTAACACAGTCGCGTATATATGCGGATATACTGAACTGAAGCCGCGTATATAAATCTCAGTATGAAAAATGAAAAGTAACTGAATTGATAATACTGATTCACCCCCCCCTCTCAGTATTATTTCCAACACTCTGTTATTTACTCTGCCTCGACCTTTTCTTTGGCTGAAAGACATCTGAGTCTTGAATGCTTGCTCAAAAGAGGAATCTATTCCTCTACTCAGTCTGTGTTCATGAGACATAAGAGAAGCACTCAGTTCATCTACCATGAACTGTGAGAGATCTTTTGTTTGTTCTATTTCTACCTCAACAGCTTCAAACCTTGAGGGTAAACATCTCAAGATCTTCTCTATGATCCTTCTTTCTTCAAGAATTTCACCATGAGACCTTATCTGGGTTATCAACCCAATAACCTGAGTGAAGAATGAATCTATTGTATCAGATTCCTTCACGCTGAGTGTTTCAAAGTCTCTCCTCAACATCTACAACTTTGCAGTCTTCACCTTTTCCATGCCTTGATAGGAAATTTTGAGAATATCCCATGCCTCTTTGGATTTTGTTGCTACTGCAATCCGTGGAAAAACACTTTCATGTACTGATTGGAAGAGGAAAACAGGGCTTTGGCATCCTTCTTCATGTCGCTCTTCAACTGGTCTCTTTCTGCTACTTTCAAAGCAGCCAATGTTGTTGCATCTGTAGGTTCAGCATAGCCAGTTTCAACCAGCTCCCATATTCCTTGAGAAGCAAACAATGCTTTCATTGTTATGGACCAATAACTATGATTTTTCCCATTAAACTGTGGCAGTTGGGAATTTGTCAAACCTGTTCCAGCATCTGCCATCTTAACTCTGTATAGGTAAAGAAGAGATACTGACTGTATAATAAAAAACAAGCAAAAACTTTCTCTGCTGGAAAAAATTTGTTCAATAAGCTTCTTATAGCTCCTATAGTGAAAAACAAACTTTGTTTTGACTCATTGAGTGCCTAGACCTGCTCTGATACCATGTTGGAAAGTTTTGTAAATTCCATAACAGACAGACAAAAAAAATGCTCTGTTTTAAACACTCTGTTTTAACACAGAAAAGTGAAAAATCGCTTGTTGGAAATGGTGTTTCAGCAAAGCAGTTTGGTGTTGTAGCAACGTAGTTTGGTGTTGCAGCAACACTGTTAGAATTTCTGATAATTCAAAAACAAAACTGAAAACAGAACAATACTATGTTTTGCATAGCGGAAATAATAAAAAAAACGTTTACGGAATACGGTGTTACAGCAACGCGAAACTGGTGTAACAGCAACGCAGTTTCGTCAGTTGCTATTCTTGGTGTTGCAACAACGTAATTTCGTTAGTTGCTGATCTTGGTGTAATAGCAACGTGTTTTGATTTCAAGTCAATTTTTGACTTACGATGTAACATCAACCTGTTTTGACGTCAAGTCAATTTTTGACTTACTGTGTAACAGCAATGTGCAACGGTGTAACAACAACGTAAAATAACTTGTATTCATAAACAATAAAACCAACTGATATCGTAAACTAACTGATACAAGAGGAACACTTCAATTCCACAAACCAATTTTCTTTATCTCAGAAAATTGCAGGTTCAGCACTGCTGTGCGTTTACAGAAGAGACTCTCTATTGTTCTTCTAACCTTAAAACAAAACTGTTGTTCATTACATTTATAGGAAAAAACATTTCTGAGTTTAAACAGTAAAATAATCAAAATATCTTCTAACGCTTATCTGCGTATTGAATGCAGCAAGCGGTGATGCCTTTCTCAAGAAAACAAGTCGACGGTTGCAGGGGAATTTAATTTTGAGAATTTAGTGCTCATCAATGTGCAAAATATCAAGAGTGATTTTGTGACATCGAACAACCTGGAATATCTACAGAAGATCAGATTTTTGTCCATCTATTTTGTGTTGCAGTTGGAATTAAATTCCAACAGTTTTCTCCGCACAACCATCTCTACACACCCTTCTTTTACATGAACTTCCTCCGCACATGCTTTTCCACAAATTCCTCTTCGCATTAAGGATGAGCGATCCAATTAAAAAAATCACAGAGAAGCGTTATGTGGCATCAATAAAATTATAGTGTTGATAATTGCTTGCAGTTACTGGAAAAAAAATCTCTAATGCGATTATCTTTGTCCATTTTTAGTGGCCGAATCCGTCGGTAAAAGAAACAGACTACCTGGCTTAGTTTTTTGATAACCTTCACAGTTTATTTTTTAGCCTCATTACTTTCCATATTTCATCTTCAATGAATTTCAAACTACTTTACTGATGAGAAAATTTTAATGTGCTTTTTCCCAATTAGGCATTAGAATCCAGGTTGTTAATAGTGTTGGCTTGGTAGAGCCCATAAAGTTGCAAGGAACCTCTTCCTTGTATGAGAATATCATTTTAGTTGGACACGAATGTTATATGCAAAGGAATTTTTAATTTCAAGTGGAGGCAATGCTTACCACAACGTTCTCTGAAACTAAATTAATTTGTTATAGATCGTTGTTAGAGATGGTTTTAATGAATTAATTGAACACGAATAAAATAATGAATGCGAAACAAAACGTACAACACCTTTGAAAGGCTTAAGTATACACAAATTAGAAAATTATTAGAATAAAATGAACATTAATTTAGGTAAAACGTAGAGGTATACTTTTTGAAATCTTTAGTTGTTTTGCTGAGCTTTGTTTGATGTTTTCGCAAAAGCAACGCTCTGCACAAATCTCAAATCTCTAAAGGAAATACTGGTCCAAGGTTCGACTCTAGACCCTCAGCTCAGTCAAAAGGAACAATATTTTTTTTCCACATAGAAACTAGTCACTCCCATTAAGTATGCATATACATTATTGATCTAGGGTGTAGATTTAATGACTTAATTTTATCTTCCGAGGTATCGGTTTCTCTTCACAAACTCCCATTTCCACCAATTTCAGTTTCATTGTTGCTGGTTAGTGCATTGCTTTCGTTAAAGATTAAATAGAAAAAGGTATAGTAAAAAGAAGTATTATTTTTACACATTAAAATAAGTTTTGATAATGAATTACATTCGTTGATTTGAAAACAGTTCATTTAAAAAAATTATTTTTTTTTATGTAATTTTCACTAATTTTTTTTAATGTAATTTTCACTAAATTTTTGCTTAATTTATTATAGATCACAAAAATCTGAATAAAAAAAATAGATTATTTATATTAACATTAAAAATGTATACTCTCATTGCAAATTGCCCATGAGAGGTGAAAGTTCCACAATGACAGGCTAAAGTAAAGGCTATATGTTTGTTTCACAACCTACAATGTTTTGAAGGCCTCCTACTTGCACAAGTGACAAGTCGCACTGCAAATGAGTAGCATTTCAAAAGGCCCCTTGAGAGCCCTTTCAATCAATAACGTTTCGCCTTGGGTGGATGGGCATCCCTAAAAATCCCTAAAGCAGTTAGCCTCCCAAGTTTTGCGGAAGTGTAGAGTTTTGGTGTGAAACTTGGGTCGAGCTCCTCTATTCCGCATGCTCTTCGAAACCATGATGTAGGGTAATTTTTGTTTTTAATTTTAATGATGAAATCCATGTGTAATAGGCAAGTCTATAGGGTCTTGTCTTGACTGGATGGGTGTCACAGCTCCACTATAGTAATAAAAAAATATTTATTTCTTTTATTGCGCATCCACTCAGCGCCACATAATACCACATCACGGATTATCTGTATGTAACCATTTCCGGCTACATGCGCTGAATTTAATGTTTCAGGTGACCGGAGTTATATTCCGAGAAATGGTGGTTGGTTTTCATTAAATCACTGGTTAGCCAGTTTCTCTTGCGCTAAACACCTGGCTTGCTCTGTATCCATTCTCTGCTCCAACATGTGATCTGGCGTGGCATCATACCCTCGACTGTCGCGCTCCTCAATCCTTGCTTATGTCCAACAGTTCGGATCAAAAAATCTGGATCTGAGGGTGGAGATTTACTTGAGGGTTTTGTGTACAATGTTATGTTGGCTCGAAATCTCACTCTATCCATTTGGCCTTGGAGCTAGTTCCAGTTTGGCTTCGCTTCTCTGCGCTCCGGGGTTCACCTGTTAACTATTCATCCGAGACCCTACTTGCTGTCAAGGAGCTAACCATCCAATGCTTCCGGAATTCTGTATGCAGGTGAAATTATTCGTTGTATTCAACTTATACTGATTTTTTTTATTATTTGTTTTCTTTCCCTCCTTGCAGGGTCACACAGTTAAGTTTATGACTGTTAATAAGTTTTTGTGCTTTCGAATGTGTGAAGGAGGACTCCACAGATGAGGTGCCCTCTTCTACGGAGAATGACAAAGCCTTCAGAACTTCGTCATTCCGCGCTGCTCACCAGGTAAGTCTCCATACACCGCATGTATGTTGTCAAAGGTATTCATGCTTGTTAGCCGTCGTTTCAGGGTTTATATATATATATATATATATATATATATATATTATATATATATATATATATATATATATATATGTATATATATATATATATGTTATATATATATATATGTATATATATATATATATGATATATATATATTATATATAATATATATATATATTTAATATATATATATATATATATATATATATATATATATATATATATATATATATAATGTAATATATATATATATATTGCTTGCTTTCAGATCTAAAGGTATTGGCTGGAGTACCCAGAACGGGGTACCTATGGAATTTTCTCAGAGATTAAATGGGTTCTCTGCCCCTGAATAGCCATGGTCAAGGCTTGGCATGTCCTCAAGCTTTAACGCCTCCGGCTGGTCCCGTTTGAGTTATACTGCTTGTAGACAATTTTTATTTGATTTGTAGGATGTCTACGGGAATACCCAAATAGCCCGGATTCCTGATTTCACTGACTAGAGTATAAATCTTTGTTTTTTTACGTTACTAAAAGGGCCTTGGAGTTTGAAGTATATTTGAATGTTATATAATGGATAGAGTCGGGTTCTTTACGGCTTCTGCTCCATTTTTCTTTCAGTAAAGTTGTAATATTTTCCCTATATTACAATAATTTTGAATATTGATATTTTTAAATTCGTATATGGAATTTCAACTCATGTGGAATGTTTATTATTACAGACCCTAGCATGATACTGAGAACCTTAGCTCCGTTATCACAGGATTTAAAAGTCTATCCTTCTGCAAATATTATGCATATTTAGTTGGATATACTATCGCTATATATATATTTATTGCCATGTGGTTGTTTTCTATTTGTTTATGGCGGAACTGTTCCTATGTCTCTCAATATAATCTTTACTTACTTTGTTCTATTTTTCTTAAGTATTCATTCCTCGAACTTCTCAGCGTTCTTGTTGTCTGAGAACCTTGTTACAGTACGAGGAAAAGGTTATTTATTTGTCATTAGTTAAATCTCTGGAATTAATGTCGATGCCACTGTCACATAATCTTATTTTCTTTAATTATGAAGGTATTTTAGCAGTTTCGCAATTCCTTCGTTGCTTTATATTGTGCCACAACTCGCAGTTTCTAGCCGGTTGACTCCTAATTTCTTATTCTATTGTAAATGCAAATTTAAGGGCTCAAGATTACCCTTCCCCTTACAGACTTCCTAATAACTCTGTATAATAGTTTGCGTTCATATTTCTATTGTTTGTTACTTCCGGTAAGTGGCACAATGTATATCCCGATTCTGGATACTTCCACAGTCTATGGTTTTATGGCTATATATTTTTTTTGGACATTAGAATTTACCGGACCTAGAGATAACCCTTCTAATTATAGTTAGAAGTGTCTACCTTTATTGTTTATTGAAAACAGACATACTGCACAGTAGTGCTTGGTTCCCAGAATTCGATACACACAGAACCATAAAGGGGTCAAACCCTCCTTAATAATCATCTACTCTTCACCATTTAATTTTTCTTTTAGGCAATTAACAATATGGAATATATGATAATTAACGAGACAGATTTCACCAGAAGATTTTACTTACCTGGACCACCCGAGTTGTAGCTGCTCCACAGAAATTCACTTGAAATCTTTGCTCTCTCTTGACCACCCAACCATGAGATTTGTCGTCAAGACCAGAATCTCCCCCCTAGCTCTCTTGCAGGCCCACAACCCTCAACAAGATGCACACACCTCATGCTTGGCTATCTGGTCCTCACCAGACTTTTCCCAAACTTCCCTCTCAGAGGTTTCCAGCATTTCAAGAAGTATTTATTACGCAAATATATTTTAAAGCACATAATAATGAATAAAAATATTATTCAATTTTAAAAATAGTTAACAATGTCATACTTAGTTCTGTCTTTTACCACAGTGAAAATCAAATATTTACATTCTCCAGGGACATCACATCTCTCCCTCTTGAGATTGGACATCGTCCCGATGTCTGTTCTTCATAAACAGATTTGGGTAAGCTTTTTCCATGAGCTCTTCATCTTCCCAAGTGGCCTCTTCAGGCCCATAGTGTTGCCACTACACTTTAACTTGGGTAATAGCTTTCTTCCACAACTGTACTTCTCTCTAGTCGAGGATGCTCAGCGGCTTGACCAAGACCTCTCCTTTCGGTTCAACCTACAACGAGTAATATTCCAAATCAGTTTCTTCTAAAATAAACTTTTAATCGGATCTACTGGAATTAATCCTCACCTGTATGTCCTGCCATTTGATCACCTGTTTAGGGTCATAAATGTATTTTTTTAGTACAGAGACATGGAAGACATTGTGGACCCGAATGTGACTTGGCAGGGCGAGCTGGTAAGCCACTGGCCCAATTCTTCCCAAGACCTGGAATGGTCCACAATATCGGGGTGCCAACGTGGCACACCCGCTCCATTGCAGTGTACTCTTTCTGGCTTGGATCCTTACATAAACATGGTCACCGACCTGGTATTCTTTGAACCTCCTCTTCTGGTCAACAAAGCTCTTTTTCCCTATCTTAGGAAGCATTTAAATAAGCGCATACCCTTTTCACCATATCCTCCATTTCCTTGAGCATTTCCAAACCCAACCTTAATTTGTCTTTAGGTCCACCCCAGCTTGAGGGTGTGCGGCATTTCTGCCTGTACAAGACCTCAAAGGGACTCATTTGTAATGACATGTGATACCCATTATTGTACGCAAATTCCACTAAGTGCAAATACTCCTCCCATTGCATCAGCTGCTGCATTACATAGGCTCTTAACATATCCTCTACCACCTGGTTCACTCGCTCTATTTGTCCGTCGGTCTGGGGGTGGTATGTTGTACTGAAGCTTAGTTGTGTTCCCAACTCTGCAAATAATGTCTTCCAGAACGCTGATGTGAATTTCACATCACAATTTGAAATTATCGTTTTCGAGAGTCCATGCAATTTAAGCACATTCTACATGACAATATGGGCAATCTGTATAACCTTCTAGGTGGATTGCATAGGTATAAAATGTGTTGCTTTACTCAACTTGTCTACCACCACCATAATTGAGTCATTATTTTTCTTTGTCCTAGGCAGCCTTGTTATGAAATCCATAGAAATAGTTTCCCATTTCCATTCCGGAATGGGTAAGGGTTGTAATAACCCTATTGGGTGTTGATGCTTTGTTTTAATTTGTTGACACTCCAAACACCATGCTAAATACTCAGCTACATTCTTCTTCATCCCTGGCCAATGGTACTCTTTTCGAAGCACATGATCAATTTCTGATACCCTGGGTGTCCAGCATAGTGGCTGATGTGAAATTCATCTAAAATCAGATTTTTAAGACTATTTTGACTAGGTATATACAGCCTCCTTTTATAATGTAGCATTCTAGCACCATCTACTTCATATCCTTGTTGAATTCTCTCTCTGGTAATCTGTTGTACCTGCTGTTTTATTTGCTGGTATTCAGCATCTTGTTCTGCTGCTTTTTTTATCATTTCCTTGAAGGGACTTTTCCATTCACTGAAGGAGATTTCATATAAACATTGCACCTTCCGACTTAAGGTGTCAGCCACCCGATTTTCACTCCCCTTCAAGTGTTTAATATCAAAGTCAACCCCACTTAGGAAATCTGCCCAGTGTGCTTGTCTCGCATTTAGAGTGGGCTGGCTGAAATAACTAGTTAGACTGTGGTGGTCCGTTAACAATAAAAATTTCCTCCCCATGAGATAATGTCACCATATCTTCAATGCATGTATGACGGCAGCTAACTCTAAGTCATAAGCAGAATACTTCTGCTCATGCTCCTTTAGCTTCCTTGATTCATAAGCAATCACTTTTCCTTCCTGCATTAACATGCCTTCCACACCCTCCTTGCTTGCATCGGTGCACACTACATAATCCTTATTAGGATTAGCTATACTCAAAATGTGTGCTGTGGTGAGCAGGTGCTTAAGCTGCTTAAAGCTTCTTTGACCTTCCGGGGTCCATTTGAATGCTCTTCCTTTTTTCTGTAAGGAGGTGATAGGGTATGCTACTCTGGTAAAACCTTCCTCAAATCGTCTGTAATAACCAGCTAATCCCATAAAGGATCTGATGTCAGCTACATCTTTTGGTACAAGCCATTCCATTATGGTCCTTATCTTTTCAGGGTCCACTGCGAGCCCCTCTTTGGTGATTATATGGCCTAAATATTGTATTTCGTCCTTAAAGAAATCGCACTTGCTGAACTTACCATATAATTGGTGTTCTCGGAGGGTTTGTAGCACCAGTCTGAGGTGCTCCTCATGCTCCTCCCTAGAGCGGGAGTATATCAGTATATCATTGATGAATATCAGCACAAATTTGTCCAAGAATTGATGAAACACGTTGTTCATTAAACACATGAAAGTGGCAGGGGCGTTGGTTAACCCAAAAGTTAGCACCACAAACTCATAATGCCCATACCTTGTTCTGAAAGCTGTTTTAGCGATGTCTCCCTCCTTAATCCTAATCTGGTGGTAACTGAAGCGCAAATCAATTTTGGACAACACTGTTGCACCTTTCACTTGATCAAAAAGTTCATCGATCCGAGGTAAAGGATATTTATTTTTGATTGTTAGCTTGTTCAGCTGACGATAATCTATACACATTCGAAGAGTTCCGTATTTTTTTTTTACAAACAATACTGGGGCTCCCCATGGAGATACGCTGGGGCGAATATCATTTTTTTCTAACAGTTCTTATAGTTGCATTTTTAATTATGTCAGCTCAGGTACACTCATTCTATAGGGTGCTCGAGATACCGGTGCTGCGCTTGGTATTAATTCAATGGTAAAGTCTATATCCCTCTTAGGCAGCAATCCGGGAATCTCTTTCGGAAACACATCTGCAAATTCTTGTATTACAGGGATGTTATCCAGCGTCGTTGTTTTATTCTTTGAATCAGTATAATCCACCTAGATGGCATAAATCTAACACCCCTTTCTGACGCATTTTGCTAACTGGGATGCGGTTATTGGCCGGACCTGCACTGGTCGCTTAATCCCTTGCATCTCTTGCCTTTCTGCCAAGTCATCCTTATAATAAATAGTCTTTGTCTTGTAGTTCACTAATGACCAGTGCTTTTCTAACCAATCCATACCGATCAAAACATCATATGAACCAAGAGGAAGCATGTCTAAATCTACTACTACTGGCTGCCGTGCTATTGTTAAAGGATAGTTATTAATTTTTGCCAGCACTTGCCTCTTGGCCCCCGTAGCTAGCTGTACTTGCCATGGATTCTTAAATTTAATAGGTTGCAGTTTACAATGCTCTACTACTTTTGGACTAATATAACTTAATGTGGTTACCGAATCAATTAAAACAGCTACAATAAGGTCTGAAATTTTACCTTCGAATTCCACCATGGTCGGCTGGTACTCCGCCTGATGATCATCCAGGGCTGCATTAATTCTTGGCACGTTACGTCCCACATCACCAACTGTCAATGCTTCATGGATTTTGGATATGTATTCATTTCCCTTCTGTTGTGGACAGTTTTTGACATAGTGAGGTCCTCCACAACCCCAACACTATACTGGGGGTCTGGCTGCCCCTTCAACATCCAATCTGGCAGATTGTTCACTCACTCTGGACTCACTGGTTCGTTTGGATTTAAATGAACCTCTCTGTATAGTTCTGTTGCTCTGTCCCTTGCCAATTCCCTTGCCTCCATTGCTATGATTTCCTTTGTTGTTCCCAGCTAGTAGCAGATCCTGGCCTTGCGGATAGCCTTGTCCATTGTCCTGGGATTGTCAAACTCAATCCTTTCTCATATATACAGGGGTAAACTACTAAAAAATCTTTGCACCTTAGCTTTTTCTTCTCGAATGTAAGGCACATAGTGAAGCAGGGAAGTAAAATGGGTGATAAATTCATCCATCGTCTGCTGTCCCAACCGCAAATCGTGGAATTCCCTTTCTTTTTCATCGTAGAAATTCTCGGTAAGATATCTTTCTTTGAAGTACCTTTGAAATTTCTCCCAAGTTATGGTCTGTTTGCTTAATCCTTTTACGATCTTAACTTCTTCCCACCACAGGTTTGCTTTCCCCTGTAATTGAAAGATGGCCAAGCATGCATTCAGGTTAAGATCATATTCATATAGCTGAAAATATTTGTTCATGTTTATTAACCATGCCTCAGCTTCTTCCTCCTGTTCCGCGTCAAAGTGCGGAGGTTTAATCTTACAAAATTCTCCTTGCAACTCTATCCATTGCCGTTTTGAGGTCTACTGTTCAAACGCATTATCAGATCGTTCTTCCCTTTCTTCTGACCCTTCAGGCTCTGTATGCTGGTTTTGTTCCTTTGACATGCTCTGTTGTTCTGCACTGGGATTAGATGGTGGTGGGTTTTGTCTGTCAGATAAACTCTTTAAAATTCTTTCTTGTTCCACCGTTAGTCATGCATTATCCTCTCGTAATCGAGCCATTTCATTCTCCAGTTCCTGTACTGTCTCTAATATTGCAAGGTTCGTGCTACGTGTCTCCTCATGTAGTTGTACCCATAACTCTGGGTTATCCCCAGGGTTTATTACAAGTCCCTGGGCTGTTATAGATCTATGTGGAGCGCTGCCAGCTCTTCGCATACTTACTGTCTGTTGTCTCTCTGCTGTTTTCTTTTGTCTCAGCCTAAGAAATGGAACCAGAAGAGGAGTTATCATATTAACTGTTTTCTTACAAATATAAATAAAATTGCAACAGCATAATTCTTTGTTTATTTTCATTCAGTTTTGTTAAATTTCTTCCAGTGTTGTCCCAGAGGTCACAGTATTGATCCTATGCTCTGATACCAATTTGTCACAACTAAAAAAAATTTATTTCTTTTACTGTAGCGCACCCACTCAGCGCCACATAATGCCACATCACAAATTATCTGTATGTAACCTTTTCTGGCTACATGTGCTAGATTTAATGTTTCAGGTGACTGGAGTTATATTCCAAGAAATGGTGGTTGGTTCGCATTAAATCACTGGTTAGCCGGTTTCTCCTGCGCTAAACACCTGGCTTGCTCCGTATCCATTCTCTGCTCCAACATGTGAGCTAGTGTGGCATCGTACCCTTGGCTGCCGCACTCCTCGATCCTTTCTTATCTCCAACGGTTTGGATCAACAGATCTGGATCCGAGGGTGGAGATTTACCTGAGGGTTTTGTGTACAATGTTATGTTGGCTCGAATTCTCATTCTATCCATTTGGCCTTGGCGCCCGTTCTAGTTTGGCTTCGCTTCTCTGCGCTCCAGGGTTCACCTGTTAACTATTCATCCGAGACCCTACTTGTTGTCTAGGAGCTAACCATCGAGTGCTTCCAAAATTCTATATGCAGGTGAAATTATTCGTTGTATTCAACTTATACTGATTTTTTTTTATTTATTTTCTTTCCCTCATCGCAGGGTCGCACAGTTAAGTTTATGATTGTTAATAATTTTTTTTTTGCTTTCGAATGTGTGAAGGAGGACTCCACAGACGAGGTGCCCTCTTCTACGGAGAATGACAAAGCCTTCAAAACTTCGTCATTCCGCGCCGCTCACCAGGTAAGTCTCCATACCCCGCATGTATGTTGTCAAGCGTATTCATGCTTGTTAGTTGTCATTTCAAGGTTTATATATATATATATATATATATATTGCTTGCTTTTAGATCTAAAGGTATTGGCTGGAGTACTCAGAACAGGGTACCTATGGAATTTTCTCAGAGATTAAATGGGCTCTTTGCCCGTGAATAACGATGGTCAAGGCTCGACACGCCCTCAGGCTTTAACGCCTCCGGCTGGTCCCGTTTGAGTTATACTGCTTGTAGACAATTTTTATTTGATTTGTAGGATGTCTACGGGAATACCCAAATAGCCCGGATTCCCGATTTCACTAACTAGAGTATAAATATTTGTTTTTTTTACGTTACTGAAAGGGTCTTGGAGTCCGAAGTATATTTGACTGTTAGATAATGGACAGGGCCGGGTTCTTTATGGCTTCTGCTCCATTTTTCTTTCAGTAAAGTTATAATATTTGCCCTATATAATAATAATTTTGAATATTGATATTTTTAAATTTGTATATGGAATTTCAACTCATGTGGAATGTTTATTATTACAGACCCTAGCATGATACTGAGAACCTTAGCTCCGTTCTGACAGGATTTAAAAGTCTGTCCTTCTGCAAATATGATGCATATTTAATTGGATATACTATCGCTATATATATATTTATTTCCTTGTAGGTTTTAACCCCGTACAGAAATTACCTGCATACGAATTCTAAATCACAGGAAAAATAAAAATGCGAGAGCATAACACATAAAACACATATACATAG